>JBBPLG010000103.1:0-47937 GCA_038089695.1 Xanthoconium separans | reverse complement strand
GTGCTCGTAAGTGAGAAGTAGCTATATATATGCTGTGGGTGAAGGTATACTCGTATTATGTTACTTACAATATTAGTCGTGATGACCCTGGAAGAAAGCTATAGTAGTTCCGGTGCTTCCGGGTCTGAAAGTGATTACAGTGTGCTTCCGAGTCCGGAAGGGCGCGGGAAAGTTCCGGAACTGGTTCCGGAAGTGGTGGTTCCGAGTCGGGAACATGGAATGGTCAGAACGGTCGTTATTTGTCACATGTTGCTCTGGATCAGGCACAACCTCACAAATGTCCGGGACATACGGTCCAGGTCCCTTAGTCCCCCCCTGTAACAGGCTGAGGTCATCCGAGTCAGCTCAATTCGTATATAAAAAAGTAGCCCCTCCAAACTTCCCCCTTTCTCAAGATCTCAGCTATCATGACCTACGATATCCCCAAGACACAAGTCGCCGCTGTCGTGCCCGGACCTAAGCAGCCCGTGGTGGTCCGCCACGACGTCCGCGTCACGCAACACTCAGAGCTCAAGCCTGGCCAATGTATCGTAAAGATGGCCTGTACGGGTGTCTGTCATACAGACCTCCACGTCAGCAAATGGGATTGGCCCATCAACCCGGTGACACCGCTCATCGGTGGACATGAGGGCGTCGGTGAGGTCGTCGCCATCGCCCACAATACGGAAGCGTCGCCCGTCAAGCTCGGTCAACGCGTTGGCATCAAGTGGATTGCGTACAGTTGCGGTGACTGCGAGCTGTGCCGCAAGGGCCTTGAGCAGGGTAAGGCGATTCGATCATTTGGACGTGCTATTATTTGACAGATCGGCTAATGGGTCATAATTTCTAGACTGCGTCGACGTCAAAATGAGCGGATTCACTGTCAATGGAACGTTTTCACAGTATGTGGTACGTACAAGGGTACCGTTGATGTCGCCATCATCGCTCATTAGGGTGATTCGTGCTTCAGGTGTCGTGGGTGCATTGCGTCACGCCAATTCCAGAAGCCCTCGATAGCTTCGCCGCAGCATCCCTACTTTGCGCCGTACGTCTGTTCTGCTCCTTTGGGGATGCAAAAGACCCACAAATCTTACTAAGGGCGTAACCGTCTATCGAGCACTCAAATACTCCGATGCAAGGATCGGAAATTGGGTTGTCATTCCAGGCGCAGGCGGAGGACTAGGCCACTTAGGTAACAGTCTTTCTGTGTGCAAAGTATCTCATCTCGCTGAACTGACCCTTAGCCGTACAATATGCGGTGGCGATGGGAATGCGCGTGCTCGCCATAGGCAAATCGACCTGTTTTCACATCAGCCTTCGAATTGATCATGCTTCCACAGATTCCGGCGCGGAAAAACAGAAGCTCTGTCTAGAACTTGGGGCAGAGAAATGGATCGATTTCAAGCAAACTACGGATCTCACCAAGGCGGTCATCGAAGCGTGCGACGGACTCGGTCCTCATTCTGCAATTGTCACTTCTCCACTCAGCCAAGGCTATACCGAAGCGGTCGACTATTTGCGACCTGGCGGCACCTTGATGGCAGTCGGGATTCCGGCGGACGCGACACTCCAGGCATCCATCTTTTGGACAGTGATCAAGGTATCGACGATTGGTTATCTTGAATGGGGAAATGGCTCACTACCCGCTCCTGCAGAGCATCACGATCAAGGGCTCTTACGTTGGGAATCGCCAGGACGCGATCGAGGCGATCGAAATTGCTGCCTCTGGAAAGGTGAAGGTGAAATATGTATTAAAAGGCCTCTCGGAACTTCAGCAGTGAGTGCTGCAGTTGAACTGGTTTTCCTGTCGATTCACAACTGAAATCTAGAGTATACAACGATCTTCAGGAGGGAAAGGTGGCAGGAAGGATTGTTTTGGACATGTCAAAGTGAAGGGACTCTCAAGAGTAGCTGTTTGTATATTATTGTAATGCCTCGATTCACCTATGTTGTCAGTCAAGTCCGCCTTTATTCATTCATCTTCACAATGATCCACTTGCGCGTCAACAGGTTGAAAATGCTCCCAAAGATTAACGTCATCAATGTGCAGCTGAGAATGATGACATTGTATGGCATGGAAAAATCGGGCGTCGCAAGGTCAACCAGGAGGGTCGGGGTATATAGTCGCTTCGGGATGCTTTCTCCGTTTATCGACGCGTTCATCGGCCTTCCGTCGCGGACTGGGACTGGAAAGAGCACAGCGGGGGGAAGGTCCCAACCCCTCATTGCATCTGGGGGATGCTCGGTGTACTTTAGGAACGTCTTGCTGAGATCGATGGAAAGACGAAGCGTGCTCTTGGCCGGGATGGTCAGCGTTGCTTGCAACGTCGACGGCCCGTGGCGTCCATTTTCCAATAGAAGTGGTGGGTGATAGATTATGTCCGTCATGAGATCATCTGTGTGGGATCTTGAACATGGTAAAATCAAGGAGAGTGTAACAACAACACACCTCGAGTGATACCACCTACGTCCACTTTCATCGTGTGCATCCAAAGAGTCACCAAGGCGGGAAGGGTTTCGAGATACCCAACTGTTATGGGGGCATATCCGTTATTTAACAGAGAGAGGAAGAGAACCCCACGCGTTTGAGAGGATCCATAAAGTGTGCGCTTAACTGAAAGGGGTATCTGCGAGGCCGGCGGCGGGAGCGCTGTTCAAAATGATTAGTACCGTGAAAAATTGGTGCGAACGAGTACATACGATATTGGAAAGTGTATTCTTCTGGCCAGGACATTGCAATGTCAAGAGGTACATCTAAGACCAACATAACAGCGTCAAGATTCGCTCTCCAAAAAAAAAGTCTGGATGCTTACGAGAAATTGGACTATAAATGCTAATAGCGTCGTTGGTGGCCACTGGTTCAGGTGAAAGGTTATATCCACGGACGTCTGCCACGACAAGACGTATGGTGCTCGAATCCGCAACAGGACACGATACGTCAATTTGACGATTGAACAGCGACTGAAACGACCAATCTAGAGCAGATTAACATCAGAATAGAGCGGGAAACCGCTCATGTCTCACCCCGACGTTTCCCTCCACTTCGTCTCACAGGATCGGGAACAACGAGCGCTCCCAAACTTAACTCAATTCCGGCCTCAGTGGAACGCACGTGAACTCCCAGGCCATGCCAATCAGCGTCGAATACATGCTGTGGGTCCAGCAGCCTTGCTAAACCAGCGCGTGACTTGCATGGCAGCAACTTGAGAAACGGGGTAAGGTTTTCCGTACACACGTGTTCTGAAGGGAGAGTAGCGTATCGGAGAGCATACGGAATCGAATCATTTGACGATGAAACCGACGAGAGGGGAAAGGCCGAGACTGGGGAGGAGGTACGTCGGTCATCAAGGGAGCCGAGAGAAGCGCAGAAAAGGCCAGCTAGAGCGTTGCGCAGACCCGTCCAACGATTGTCTACGCTGGCAGCAAAGGTAGTGCACTGAGCCTCTAAAAAAAAGAATGAGCAGAGTACTCACGATAGAGGCCCGGCATCTGCCAACCACGCCCAAAGCTCGGCACCCGTACCAACGCTGGGGTGGTCGGGATACCCCCAGCTATCATAATTCCACTTTCCGGCGTTGAGAGAAAGATGGAGTTCTGTTACCGAGTACTCGCGTAAAATTTGGCCGAGAGTGAGCGGGAAGAAGGTGTAGTGCTGGGCTTAGAAAGAGAGTCAAGCATGTCCACCAAGTAAGCATAACATGAGCAGAGACCTACCTGAGGATTCTAACTCGCGAGGGTCTCGAGGAGAAGCACCGCCGAGAAGGGTCGTGAAGGTGAACGCGGCCACCACCTTGCCATCGGTGAGCGGTCGAATGGTGAGGTCTTCGTGATACCGCTCCGTGGGTATCGCCTGGACCACGCACAAGGCCATCACGAAGCCCGCTGCCAAGAGCGTTCTCTTGGCCATCGTCGGACGAGGGTCGCGTCAATGGTCAAACCAACAAAAAAGTACCACGCTCAGCCTCTTGGACCTGTACGATTCTCAGATGCCGCGAATCACTATAAGTACTTCCTGTGCGGCATTCCAGCGCACGCATAAAAAAAGCCTCTCTCTCTCTCTCTTTTTATCATCCCAACTATACCGACGCTCTCCAGCCACTGATTACAGCAGATTCACTGACGACGAGCAAGTGCCATGTTGGAAGTCGGCCCGCCTCAAATGATACACAACCCACTGATGGTCCCTGACTTATTTTACACCATCTTAGAATGCCTCCATCCTGTATTTGACTCATTCGCAAGGCAAGCGCTGGCCTCACTAGCCCAGACATGCCGTGCGTTCTCAGAACCTTCACTCGATCGTCTATGGAGGAACCTTCGTTCGCTCGAGCCGCTGATACGGTGTTACACAACAGTGGATGACATGCAGAACATGGTAACTTCACAATCCACTCTCCTGAAATCTTGTCTAATGTTGACCCCAACAGATCCCACCGACCTCCTCCCAATTTGCCATCATTGACCGATACGCACATCGCATCCGGGAACTCGTCATTTTCGGAAGCATCTCCGTGCGCTTTTTACAATGCACGAGCATGCGGCCTTCTTGCCTCTTGCCTAAATTGATGGTCCTCCGTTGGGATCCTTTCAACATTCCTCCTCATATCCCCATTATCTTCATCCAACGGTTGCTCAGCCCAACGCTTGTTTCCCTTACAGCGACATTGGATGAGGCGGGTGAGGCGACACTATTGTCATTCCTCGACAACTACCCTCATTTGTGTCCGAACTTGAAGTCCGTCGAGTTCCGCTTTACAGTCAAACCGCCCTCTGCTCCGACCATCCAAGCGCTTTCCCGGGCAATCTGTAGTCAGAAGATCCTTGAGAGCGTCATTCTTAACGTCCCCGTCGACGATGACGCCTTGGCACATTTGTTCATGTTACCAAGCCTCAGGGTGCTCAACCTCACGCTGTCTCAAAGACCAAGACCTCAAACACGCCCCCTCTTTCTCACTGGTCCACTTTGTCGCAACGTCGAGGAACTCGTATTCGAAACATCCGATCTTGATCTTGCTATCGCTCTCCTTCGACCTTGCGACCAGATATTGCGTACCTTTCGCTTGTATCACACTAATCGTCTGACATCAGAGGCCGCAGCTGCGTTCTTGAATGTCCTCGCATGCCCATCGCGCACTCAGTCCCTGCAAGGACTCACTCTATCCAGCGGCGATTTCTCCCTTCCCATGTCACTTGACCAGATGGCAATCGAGGCACACCGTTATCGTCTTTCATATGAGGCACTCCAGCCCCTCATGATCTTCGGGTCGCTACGTTATCTCAACATCGAGTGGAGCGAACAGATCTCCTTGGACGACGACGAGGTAGCGAACTTGGCTCGTAGCTGGCCTTTGCTTCAAGTCTTCAATTTATATTGCCACCTTGGGGGGTATCCACCGTTTTCGACCAAATATCCCACCCTTCTTGGATTGCTATCGCTCGTCACTCTCTGCCCGGAACTGCATACGGTCAGTCTACCTCTCGATGCCACGCAAGTCCCAGAGGTGAAGGATGCAAAGCCCTGCACTACAAACTTTGCGTGTCTCATCGTGCCACAGTCGCCGATAGACGAGGCGCTCCCGGTAGCAGAGTTCTTGTTTAAATATCTCCCCTGCGTAACGGCAGTGGATGCAAGGTTTATCATGCAGCCAGGAACAAACACCCAACAGATCGTGGCATACCAGCAGGCATGGCACCAAGTTGAGATACACTTGGACGAGTTCAATGAGTTGTTGTCGGAAGGCGCCACGGAATCAGGGACAGACGATGCTTTGTGAAGAAGTAGTTCACGTCTTGGATTCGGACATCTAACATGAGTAAAATGAATTCCTGTTACGATATCACCTATGATGATCATGTGCTGGTGTGACCTCACAAGACACACTTATAAATATCACTAAGGTAACACGCGACCGTAATCGGAGCCCAAGGTAGTTTTTTTCTCCGTGATCTCCCCATCTTACACTACTGAGACGAGACAGCGGCGATGTTGTCGGGTAAGCTAAGCTGATCCAGTGACAGCATCTACCGATGGACCGATTTGAAACTCGCACGTTTATTGCCCCGCAGGCGATGTGTGGGTATACTTAATACCCGCCCTCACATCAACTCCCCCGGAACAAGTTGTGACTTTCGAGTCCGCACTTGACCCGAAATCTTGACTGCTTACCCTCTCATCGTCGAATTCCCACCTGCGTTTGCACCCTTCCAAAGACCATGGATCAAGAAAAGAATTCCGTTGGGGAACAGTCTGGCTCTGGTTCACTCGTGCCCCCTTTAGCCACGCCCGAAGAGGAGAGGCGCCTCGTCAGGAAGATTGACTTGCGCATCTTACCCATCACATGTCTTCTCTACCTTTGCGCTTGTGAGTTTTGGTTCTCCCTACTTCTTTCTCTTGCCGATCACTGGTATCGAGGTAGTTCTGGATAGAAGCAACCTGGGAAATGCCCGTTTACAAGGACTTCCCCAAGAAACCCTCCACGGTGATCCCACAGGTGTTTTATTCAACTGGATCAACTCCGTATTCTACTTTTCATATGCGAGTCCACTTTTCTTCCTCTACCTTCTGAACGCAGATTTGCGACGTCTTTCCATTTCTCTCACCAAATGATTAGATTCTTTGCCAAGTACCTGCAACAGTACTTTCCAAACTCTTCCCGCCATCGTACTGGATGGCGGCAACCGCTATAGGATGGGGCATTTGTTCCACTCTGTCGGTGAATAAAGCTCCTACAATTGGTCATTTTTGCCACCGACCCGGGTTCATAGGCCTCTGCCTTTAGTTTCGGAGGGCTGATCTGCAGCCGACTCGGTCTTGGAGTATTTGAAGCAGGATTTGGTCCAGCAATCCCCCTCTACTTTTGTATGTGTCGAATTCACCTTTCGTCCCCATTCTCTCTATTTTCCGATTACTACCACTTACAATCTACCAACCAAAACCAGCCTTCTTTTATACGAGATCTGAGCTCGGTCTTCGTATGGGATATTGGTTCGGTTTCGCGGCCGTCGCGGGTGCTTTCGGAGGATTGATTGCGTTCGGCGTGCAACAAATCAACTATGGACCTTCCCTGAAGACCGCTGGTGGAAGTGGCGGCCAGTCAGATTGGAGAATCCTATTTTTAGTCGAAGTACAACCACGACGTCGAAAAGACGAGTGCGAGCTGACCTGTTCGCTATCCTGTAGGGTATCCCTGCAATTTTACTGGGTGTCATCACGATCTTTGTCCTTCCGAACCGACCGGAATCGACGAAATTCTTCACACCAAGAGAGCGAGAAATCGCCTTGGAGCGTGGGTCAAGAGGAACGAAGGCTGATGTTGGAGCAGTCGTGAATAAAGGTGGGGAATCCTCTGATTTTAATTTCAGATTCGCTCGCAATTTCTGACATCCGCTTGTAGCGCACGTCTTCGCAGCACTTACCGACTGGCGTGTCTATTGTGGAGGGGTAATCTACTTTGGTCTCAATTGCGCCTTGGCAAGCATCTCCGCATTCCTTCCCACGATCATCAAGACCTTTGGATATAGGGAGTCCCTTTCTTTTAGTATCAAGAGGGATAGAACTTGATTGATCCTTACAGCGAATGCACTCGCCCAACTTCTCACCGTTCCTCCATACGCAGTCGCTGCCATCGTGCTTTGTAGCGCTGCATACTTCACTGATCGCTTGCAAACTCGTGGCCTCGTCATCGCCAGTTCGTGTTTCCTCGGTGCAATTGGGTACCTGATCGTGTTGGTCGTGCCGACCAATCAGCACGCGAGGTATTTTGCCGTGTTTTGCATCACAAGTGGAACATACACATCCATCGGAATCGTCATCGCTTGGTTTGCGCACAACCTCGGCTCGGAATCGAAGCGGGCTGCTGGCATACCCTTGTTCATGGCCATCGGCCAGTGTGGATCGGTCCTGGGTACCCACCTTTACCCGACGACTGATGGTCCCCGGTACATGTATGTCAGCTTCCCTCGGCTTCATTTCGTGTTGTTTATGGGATAACGTAGTACCGGGTTCGCGACGACATGCGCTCTCAATGCGCTGGGAGGCGTCATCGCTGTCATTCTCTACTTGTCATACAGGTACGATAATGCGAAGCGAGAGGAGCTTCACGGACATCCCGATCCGGACGCGCCTGTTGATATGAGCGAGTTAGCCGACAAGGTACGATTCATCATGGGGCCAGTTTGGTGTGCAGCGATGCTCGAGGGCTGACTTTATATCACTAGTCGCCTGGGTTCAGGTACATTCCATGACATTGACGAGGACACGTGCACGTGGGGGCGTGATGATACCTGATGAGCTCGGCATCATGTTTATTTAAAGCGAGATCTAGCGTAAAGGATGGTGTATGTTTCATGATTATTAACGACCGAACGATAAAACAACTTGAACGACCATCGAACAGATCGCGTAATTGGATTTTTTTTTTTCCATTACACCCTTTCTCGAACATCAAAGTTCCACGAATGAACGTTAACTATATAATGGGATCTTGCTCGACTGCTACACCGTAATACTACTACAAGCTAATCATTAACGTCGATTGTGAGATTCCGTCAGAATGTCAATTACCAGGGATGCTGTACTAGTAGCCGTGAGCTACTGGAAATCATGGTGTGATACAATGAAAATGGAGACTCAAAGAATGGAAAGGACAATTAGAAACGTGAGCGACGGGATATCAAGTATAAGAAAATCTGTGGTATGAAGGTAGCATCACTGCTGCTCCGATGACGCATCTATCTCAGGGTATAGTTTCCTTAGATCTTCTTCATCTTTTATCACCTCTCCGAGGCTCCTTGCCTTCTCCTGTTCGAGAAGACAAACTTTAATGAGAGGTGCCAGGGCTTCGATCTGGTCGGGACGTCGAGGCGAAAGAATCTGGAAATGAGCCATAGAGTCTTCCAAGAGTAACTTAAAGAGTGCGTGAAATTTTAGGAAATGTCTTTTCAGCGCGTCCTTTCGAGAGAATCTGAACAGATCAACTTCAGCAAAATAATAATAATAATCGAAAGACAAGACTCACGAAGAACACGGCCATTTGAACATCTCGCATATCAAACAGATGAGCTGCTTTCCGTCTTCGAGTTTTGCCCTCTTGCGACCCTTCTTTTTACCATCTTCCTTAGAATTGTCCTGCTGTTGTGGAAATATTAGAGAACGAAACGTAAGCTTTATGATCTGACTTACCCGAGCCCCAGGAGAACCTTCCTGGTCGGGGTCGGGACGCCGGCGTTTCCTAACAGAAGAAGAGCCCGCCGCGGCCATTGACGATGACTTTGGCGCAACCAGCATGGAATATCTTGTAAGCTCTGGAATTGAGCTTGAGGGGGTCATCCCTGAGCCTGATGGCGCAATATTGCAACCCGCGACACCCTGTAGGGAGGGTAACGAGTCATCGGTACCAAGTTGCAAGGGCTGATCTGTAGAGCCATTTGCGCTCAGGGCAGAGACAGCCGGGATGGTTTGGCCAGCCCTCCACTCGGTGAGTTCCATCATGAGCGCGTTGAAAAAGCCGGGGCAAACCTTGCCCGACGCCAGGCAGCCATCGTGACAGATACGATTGCTCTGATAATTTTCCAGTACCTGGAAGTAATCCTTTGAAAGAGAGAGATCGTCCTGAGTGGGAGGGTGAGAAGAGATTCCAGGGTTCTGACAAGCCTCCAGCTCAAAGGGAGCACTGTGTGGCTTCTCGTGGGTCTGGTCACATCCACTATCAGGATCTCTTGGATATTCCTCAGAGAGGGTTTCGTGATCCCCCCGAACTTGCTCAGCAGCCACATCAGGTTGCATAAGGGAAGGAAGAGGTGGCTCGCAGGGACGAGTTTCCTCTAACTGCGGCGTAAAGATATTCGATGCATCGCCAAAAGGCACGCCGTAGGAAGGGAATCGCAGCGACTGGGGGTGAGGAAAATTCGTCGGTGAATTTGCTGTAGGCGGGAGTGATGACATAGTTGGGTGTCCTTGACAGTTCGGAGTGTAGTTGACGCCCAGACCATATGGAATGGACGAAGAGGGTGCAAAAACTGTGGCATGAGGATTGACGGCTAAAGGCGGGCGTGGAAATGGGTAGATGCTGGGGCAAGCCACGTTGGCCATCTGGTCATACGACGTGGAGATCGTTGTACGGCCTTGGGACACATCTACACGCGTTGGTGATAGCGTATTTTTTATGTGCACAGTCGACGTGGTTGGACAGAGGTGTGGCATGGAAGACGGGAAGGAATCGACCTGTGGTAGCTGTCTGAAGGAGAGAGAAACACGCGACGTGGTTGAATAGTGATGTGGCATGGGAGAAGGGGATGGAGGAGAGCCCTGGATGAAGGAATCAACCTGTGGTGGTGGTGGTGGTTCGAATGATAGAGAAACACGCGACGTGGTTAGATAACGGTGTGACATGGGAGAGGGGATGGAGGAGAGTCCGGGAGGAAGGAATCGACCTATGGTAGTGGTTAGAATGAGAAAGAAACACGGTTACATCACCGAAACTAATTTATACTCAGAGGTTAGAGCCTGAAAGTAGCATGCTTGAACTTCCATTATTCGCGACGACATGCTCAGGATACTTTCCAGGGTCATCTAGATCGTAAGCGCGCGTTACTGGTACCGGAACGCGAGTAGCAAAGAGAATGGATAGAAAAGGAAATCCATCTGGGGAGATGCCTCTCGGAGCAAAGCAACTCCGCCGCTTTGACCAGCTGTGGCAGGCCACCCTTAGCGATAGAATTCTCGTTAGTTGGGGGTCCGAAATCAAAGGACATCGAGGCAAGTACTTTGGAAATATGTGAATTTACATCAACGGAGGGCTGGAGAGCCAAACGCACGTGAGGTGTTATGCGATCGTCCGATCCAACCTCGCACCAATGAGCGAACACCTGTTCCTGGATCGAGAGCTGTGTTAACATCCGCCGGAAAGAGGAGTCAAGCGATCGCGATCGGTTCAGCAAAGCACGGTAGATCTAACATGATCTTGGGCCTCCCTAGGTCAAGACCGAAGGAATATACAAAGGTACTAACAGACGCAGGATGACAGTTCTAATGGCTATCCAGGGCTGTGTTCGACTTGACGGATTGGAATTCCACTTTGACAGGGCCGTGTATTGTTTCTACAGTTGAAGATAGGCTTTGCCCAACGTGCAAAACACGGAAGCCGATGCACGCGGGTCGCTTAGGCTTGTACATGCCAGAGTACCGAAACTTGGGTGGCCGCTGATGCCGTTTGACGACCCAAAAAGCTGGTTCCGGCTGTCACACGGTATTAGGTGAATAGGTGACCTGAACTCCGGCATACTGACCATGGTCCACGTCACATATATCAGGAAAGGCAGAACGCAAGAGTTTGAAAATGTGCCGTTTTGCACGCCAACCGTTGGGACCACGAAGTAGTAGTATAGGTGAGTAATAATTGTAACAGACACTGGAAAAGCTGCCGACATACCGGAAGACCTGGCCGTTATCTTGTCTTGTGAAAGGAAAATGCGAGGACCTCAAGCGAGGATGCATGGGCTATAGAATACAGTGAACGGTGCTAAGGCAGAAGAAGGAGAAAAGTCAAAAAGACAGGATATCCACAACGTCGGGAAGGCTTTGTAGTCTTGTACTAACTTACTAAGAGGTGTCTCACCCACTGACCAACATTGAACATTGTACGCGCGGGGATATCCGGGGCAGAGTCTCTCGGAAGTCGGCCCGCTTTCAACTTTAGCGCTCAGCCATCGACGTGATTTTGTCTTTGTCCGATACTTGAAACACCAGAGACTGGAACTTATGAGGCGCTGGAGTAATATTCCTTATTTGCATCTTGCGCAATATCTTTTTTTCTATATTGAGAGATCGATAAGATCCGGTGGCAACATGGCAGTGGGGTAACTTTGATCATGATGACATGGTCCATCGAATTCGGAAGTACTCATAGGAACAAAAGAAAGAGATGCGGGAATACGGCCGAAGACGCCGTTGCTTCAAGTTGTCTGGCTGGAAAGACTCGGGTGGATTCAAAGACCAGTGGTTCAGAAAGTTTTTGTACCCGACCTGACCTATGGTTGCACTGCTGCTACTTACAATACACTTGGAAGTTGTCCCCAAACTCCCCTTGGCCCAGGCTGACTGTCCGGATCTTGGCAGTGGCGGGAATTAATATATTACCGATATGTGGGTTTCAGTTGTGGCCTGCCTCATGGCGACGGCATATCCCGAAGGTGAGTGTGGTGTTGGTGCGAGGTCACACTACTACCGGTGTCAATCGGATTGTGGATCGATCCTTGGTATGTTGCGAAGGGCAAGGCAGTGGACCAACGGTGTAAGTACTAGTACCATTCAGTTGCCTTAGTTGTGCAAATCTAACTTACTTTGGATAATGACTTGATCTTTCACGTGACTCGGATTGATATGTGGAGTAGCTTTAAAAGTGCAGTACAAAACAAGCACACTTTGCATGGGTTGATCTTCTTCTCTCTCCTTCATTCCCAACTTTGCAGCCCTGGCACCAAAACGCCATCACGGACGCATGTCACCAAGTCCACAGACCTCCTATAGCTTTCGATAACCGCCTTGAACAGCTTAACACCATGAGTGCCGCTTTCCGTATTTCCTCTGCGCTTTGGGAAAGGATTCACCACTTTGCATCCTTTCCTCAGACTGGAGGTCAGTTGTTATTTTCCTCTTTGCGCATTTTCTTTTCCGTTTCCGTTGCCCACCACTGGCTCACGGTTACGGTTAACGGTCCTGATTCCCTGCCTGGCGTCCTTCTGGGCATCGGACCGGTGGATGAGGAGATCCGAACTCTCACAAACCGAACGCCGAGCTGGCAGTGGATAACTGTGGAACGTATCGATCTCTACCTGCTCTACTTTATCGCTCTCGTGCTCGTCCGATATTCACCGAAACCTTGCACTACAGTCTCACTTCAACAAATGGTTTTATTCGGCCAGCACCCCAGTCAAGGCACGCTTCTGAAAGCCAGTCAATTCTTAGTTGGTAAGTCTTCCATAGACTCGATGGTTTTTACTCAACTAACACACCTCGCTCACTTCGTCACATGACCCACAGAAGAGCTACCAGTCCGGCTTGCCCACCGTGTCAAAGAGCTGGATGAACTCCCATATAACTTGAGCGAAATGCCCTCTATACGTAAAGTGAAGAACTGGTATGCGCAAAGTTTCGAGGTGGGTCCGTTCGGATCCCATGTGTACTCTTATAAACATTTGTCTCCTACAGGAATTGGTTGATTTTCCGCCGCTTTCATTGTCTCCAGCTGCCCGCCAGTCATTATTTGCCCGTTCAGACAAGGAAGACATGAATATATATCTTCCAGATAGTGTTCCTAACCCTTCCCTTATCACCTCGTATCTCGATGGAGATTGTGCCCCCAGTGGTTTGGGGTATGGCGAGAAGGAGGGAATAGTTCGCGCGACAAAGGTTGGAAATGGTCCTTACAAGGGGAACGGAAATGGTGGTGGGAATGGAAACGGGGTGTGTAGTCTTCGAAACGGCAACATCAAGCTGCGTGTCCCAGTTGAACGAAGGTACTTAACTAGCCGTCTTCCTTGCAGTGATCTTCGTTTCTAATTCCCACGATCTTTACAGATACTATGCTCAGACCCCTTCCCATGCCTACCCTCCCGAAGTCCACGACTATAACGTCCGATTTACCAAGACCCTGGATGCTATCAAGCGCAGACATGATCCCACGGTAACCACTGTCGCACAGGGGGTTTTGGAATGGCAGAGGGCAAAGGGAATTAAGTCAGGTATGGGAGTGGGCTTCAAGTTACCCACGTATGGGCAAAGTGGAGGTGAAGTCCAGGCGTGGTTGGACAGGTTTTACATGTCGCGCATCGGACTGCGATTTCTAATTGGACAACGTGAGCGGTCTTCTCCTTGCTTAATGTTCGCCCTGTTGACTCGAGCTAAGATGTAGCTTTGAATACCCAACAACCACACAAGGATTACGTGGGCATTATCTGTACAAAGGCTGTGAGTTTCGCACCATGTCCTGTTGGTTCCTCCTCTCACGATGACTTCCATTCACAGAACGTGCATGATATCCTGCAGGAAGCCATCGAGAACGCGCGGTTCGTGTGCGAAGAACATTATGCAATGTTCCGAGGACCGCCCGTGCAACTGATTTGCCCTCCAGATCTAACATTCGCATATGTACCGGGACATTTATCCCATATTGTTTTCGAACTGCTCAAGAACTCGTTGAGAGCTGTCGTCGAGCGATATGGGGCAGAGTATGAAGATGGAAATGTTGGGGGTACATCCTCCGGCGCGGGCAGCAGTGGATATCCCCCTATCAAGGTGATTGTGGTTGAAGGGAGCGAGGACATCACGATCAAGATCTCGGACGAGGGCGGTGGCATTCCAAGAAGCGCTATTCCACTCATTTGGACATACATGTACACGACCATGGCTGGCCAAAGTATTGATCAAGATTTTCAGGTAAGGCAGTAACTTGGCTTTATTGGATGATCTGACTGCGACGCTACAGGCGGGCGACTTCCAAGCGCCGATGGCAGGCTTCGGATATGGCTTACCACTCTCGAGACTGGTGGGTGCAGCTCTTTTTGACTCGCGTATTTGACTCTCACACGCTGGTTTGGACAGTATGCGAGATATTTCGGTGGTGATCTGCGTCTCATCTCCATGGATGGCTTCGGCACGGATGTATATATTCATTTGAACAAGCTCTCGAGTAGTCGAGAGCCATTACCTTGAGCTGGGCGTATTAAACGTGCTCTGGCCGTGTATATATATCTGTATCGTAGGTGTCTGTCTGTCTGTCTTATAAGTTACTTGTATTCGTAGTGACCCCCTTTGCAAACTGTCGACCCCTGATGTTTTGATTTGTTTGGTGTTGACTGTCGACTGCAGCGCGTCGTCAAAGTTTGTGTAAGCCCATTTCGACATGGACTCGCCAAAACGTGCTGGATCTCCTTCTTCCTCATCTGAAACTAAACGTATAAAACTCACAGTTCCATTAGGTCAACAATCACAAGGCGCATCCCCCGTAGACCCCGAAAATGCTCCTGGAAAACGCTCCGAACTCGACCCCGTCCAAGGCGGCGAAATTGGCAACATACCGAACGAGCCAGACGGCGGCGGCGCCGCGACGAGTGGTGACGGCGCCGCGGGAGAGGTGCGGGTGCTGAAAGAAGGCGAGGGAGAAGAGGATGGAGCCGACGTCTCGATGGGTGATGCCGCAGAGGAAGACGTCGAGTCGGGGGACGAAGGCGACGACGAAGACCCCGCCCAACTCGAAGCGACGCGGCTCAAACTTGAAGAACAAGCCCGGAAATACCTCGCCGCGCAAACCCACGACGTCATCATCCCGTCTTATTCGGCTTGGTTCGACATGTCCACCATTCATCCTGTGGAGCGTCGTGCGCTCCCAGAGTTTTTCAATTCAAGAAACAGGTCCAAGACCCCCTCAATCTATAAAGAGTACCGCGACTTCATGATTAACACGTACCGTCTACGGCCGGCAGAGTATTTGACTGTGACGGCATGTAGACGAAACTTGGCTGGCGACGTCTGCGCTGTGATGCGCGTCCACGCCTTTCTCGAGCAATGGGGACTCATCAACTACCAGGTACAGTTATTCCGCATACCTGTCCTTGTTCACGCTAATCACCCTACTTTGGAAGATTGACCCGGAACAAAGACCCGCGGCTCTTGTGCCTCCATTCACGGGACATTTCCGCGTCATCCTTGACACGCCTCGCGGTCTTCAGTCTCTTCATCCCGGAACACGCCCTTCTAGCACCCACCCTGCCGCCAATGGTGTTCCAAAAAATCAAATGCCGTCCGCAGCGCTCGGTGCTCACCCAGCAACTCCCGCTTCCCTTGAACTCCGCAATTCCATCTACCAAACCACCTCGAAAGCCTCTAGAGAACTGAAAGCCACTGAAGCCAAAACGCTCACCAATGGCATTTCCTCGAATGCCAAAGGAAACATGTCGTACCAATGTGATACCTGCGGGACAGATTGCACCGCGCTACGGTATCATAGTCTGAAGGTCAAGGACTTCGAACTTTGTGCACCGTGTTATCTCGATGGGCGGTTCCCTTCTACCATGTTCAGCGGCGACTTTGTAAAGTTGACTGTTACTCCACCTGGCGTCGGCAATGGTGCAGACGACGAATGGACAGATCAAGAAGTGTTGTTGCTTTTGGAGGGGATAGAAATGTATGACGATGATTGGACCTCCATTGAGGATCACGTCGGGACGCGCACCGCCCAACAATGTATACGCAAATTCCTCTCATTACCCATCGAGGACCCTTACATTGCAGCGGAAGGAGATCAAGGACCGCTTAGATATGGGAGGATCCCGTTCGAACAGGCAGATAACCCGGTGATGAGTGTGGTGGCATTCCTCGCGGGCGTTGTAAACCCTGCTGTTGCTGCGGAAGCGGCCAAGACTGCGGTGCATGTTCTCGCCGAGGGGAATGGGCCAAAAGAGGACGAAACGAAAAAACAAGGGGACACAAGTCTAGATGGCGAAAAAGGCGAGGGCGAGAATGTGACACAACAAGACGTCCCAGAGGCACCCTCTGCTCCAAACGGTGAATCGTCGACTCCCTCGGGTCTGCAGGCAAACGATATGATCGTCGACCACCCTGCAGAATCGATCAAACCTGCACCGAAAATCCCTCATTCCCATGTGGCGCGCGCTGCTGGACTCGCTCTCAAATCGTCTGCGCGTGCTGCTTCGGCACTCGCAGATGCGGAGGATACAACAATTCGGAGCACGCTCGCGTCGTTGATCAAGCTTACCCTGACTAAACTCGAACTAAAGACGACTGCATTTGAGGAACTAGAAGAGCTCCTTGAAGAAGAACGGAAAAGTCTAGAGAGCACGCGCATGGCACTCGTCAATGAACGGGTGAACCTCAAACGAATGTTGGATGGAGTCAGAGCCGAGCTGGGCAAGAATGCCAATCTCGGTACGACCGGTCAGGGTACACCAGTGAGCGAGGTGCCATCAGGGACGCCGATCGAAGGCGACGTAGGGCCGGTGAGCGATGGCAGTTTTGCGCAGCTGGGTTGAACCGAGGTGAAAGAAGCTGGGAACGCGTGCTATGATTATTCTCTGCTATTGCGATTTGTTGTTTGCTTAATTGTGGTGCTCTTTTCTTCACGCTGTGTACACTCGCCGCTTTGTCTACAATCATGCCTCCGATGATCGGCTACCCTGAGTTCGCGTTATGATGCTTGCACCTAAATCTGCTTATCTATTTTCCCTTCAGGTATGAACACCTCGACGCAGAGATCATCATACAAGTAGGCTATATAAGGCGTTACAATTCCATGGCATGTTCATCGAAGAACTGCCGTGCAAGGTTACTTGCCTCTGCCTCGGTCAAATTGACTGACTTCCCATCCTTCAGAGTCTTTGCTTCCTGCAGGGTCTTCGTGATATTTTCCTGTTTCAGAGTCTTCTTCTGTCCACGCAGGAGAAGATCCATTGCCCGCCTCCCCACTAGTACGAACCATCGGTCCACATCCTCAGGACAATAAACCTTCGGTGTCCTCTGAAGGTCTGCCATAAACTCCGTCAGCAGCAGCTGCACCGTCTCCATCGACTCCCGGTACTTTTTCTCGTGCTCCTCATCTTCGCCTTGCAATACCGTGATGCATGCTTGCTTGGCGATGTGCATGTCTTGCAGCTCTCTGTCGGACTTGTGCTTGTCCCACCAGTCTTCCATGCGTTTCGTCTTCCCGAGCCCCGTCACGATGAGCATCATAGGTACCTGACCACGACAAATGTAGTCACAGAACAGGCTATAGTTGGTCTTTACTGCCGCAGTCACTTTGCTGCCTACCATGCACAGCAGAACGAGATGGATCCCTCCGGCATCCTTGGTTCGCTGAATGAGCTGGTATATGTTTCGGATGGAGATGTGGTAGATTTCGAGGTCGAGGTAAGGGTCTCTGGGGCCAATGACGTAGAATATACGGATGTTTCTGGAATCGAAAGTCGCGTCGATGGGCGTCACCGCCATGGCTTCCCGGTCGTAGTCTGTGAGCGGCTTTATGATGGTACTGCCAATGATGAAGTTGATCACCCTCCCCGCGGCGACACCTGGCTCACCGCAGACGATAATGTTGGTGGTCTTGACCCCAGGAGGGTGTCGAGGTAGCTGAGCGATACGCTGCTCCTCGGTAGGCTCGGGAAGAGTATCCGGATCATCGGGCGGCGGCCGCGGTTGATCATCGGGAGAACTCTCTTCATGTCGGCCAACCACGTCGATGTCGCGCAAGACATACCCCTCCAAGCGTAACTCCGTATCACCCAACCGCTCCAAGCTCCCCGGGAAATCCTTGCTGTCGTTCGATTGGTCGCCTTCTACCACTTCCCCTTCCTCCTCATTACGCGGCAGGTGTATCCGGACGTATTTCCGTGGGTGTATTTCTTCGAGGTAGATAATTAGAGGGCGTTGTGGCTGATTCTTGTTGGGGGGCTCAAGACTGCAACGTAGAACTGCCTTCCAGATCTTCCCCTCTACATGCTTGATTGGGACAGCGATGTGGACCAAGTTGTTGGTGAAGTAGAAGTGGGATCGGTAGCTCTGATCCCTGATATCATCCACGTAGTATTTGCGGAAGTCGATTTCAGAAATCTCGTAAGATTTTACGAATTGGGATGGAGAGAATGCGAGAAGGCCTGTTGTGTTTCTTGAAGGGCTCGAAGGAGTACTATCATCCTCCTCAGCCGACTCCAGAACTGGTTCGGAGGCTTGAGCCGAAACCGGTTCAGGTATTGATCTGCCAATTGGATCGGAAGGGGGATCCGCATCCGCCATCTCGACATCGTCAGATTGAGTGACGATGTGGTACCAGGAAAAGAGAGTTTGGTCGGGGTATTTTGTGATGAGCGTTTGCTGTAAATCTTCGAACGCGCCATTGTCTATCCCATAGTTGGTGACCATGTTGACACCAAGTATACCCAACAACGAGTACGCCCTGTCTTCCAGTCTGGTTGTTTCTCTGTGCTTTGCCCAAAACATTCTTTGAGATATAGTCACTTCTTGGGGAATCTTGCCAGATCGAAGGATATCGTGGCTGATTCCCGTGCGCTCTGCGATGCCATCTACCAGCTCCTCCCGAGTACCAATCAAAATCCAGTCTTTCGTAAAGAACTTGAGACACTTTGGTGCGATCAACTCTTGTAGGGTCCAACCTCGTGTGAACCAATCGCTTTCGGTGAATCTGGAGGGATCGCTGACGTCGTGCAGGTAGGCATAGCAGACCTTTGACTCGCTATACCACTTGTACATCGAGTTGATCGCCTCGCTGAGTTCGGTGGTGCTGCTCCTATCAATGCAACAAGTGTCCAACCAAACGTATTTGAGTCCTTCTTGCTTCGCCTGCTCGCAGGAATGCTGAATTTTCTCATGGCCCTTGATTTTGCTTTGGGTGCGGGCTTGGTCACCGATGTCGGTGAAGAGAACCTCTTCCGAATCATTTCCCCATCGGTGGGATACGATCGCGTATGGATGGGGATTACGATGTAGTAGCTCTAGTTGCTGGGAACTCGAATTGAGAAGACGCATGCGCTGCTTTCGATCCGACTCGGCTAAAGACGTCAATGCTGACGGGTAAAAGGTAAAAGTAGTTAGTGTAGTTACTGCAAACGAGGTACATAGTACCAATACACACCTCGACCAGAAAGAGGGAAATGTCAAATCACGGAGTGAATCCAAATCGTGATTAACAACAGACATGAGGCAGATGAGCGCTTATTGATGTTCGCACCGCCATGCTGAGATTGCTCTACAGACTGCCAGCTACCTCAGCAGGCTTGTATAGTCTGGTGCGAGGTAGTTTGCAGCTGCAAGAAACTCCGAGGTGAGTGAGTCACTGTCTGAGCTGTAGGCAGCTCCGAGTATTACACTGGCACGCTAGGCCATCGCTTGAACTCTTCAACACCCGCCGAGGCGAAGACCAAAAGGATATTCAAACATCTAGGCGAGACTAGCTTCAACCATGCTATGGAACATACGCCGTGCGCTCGTCTCCATCAGTAAACTAACCCTCACCCAGAGCTATACAGGCTACCTCGCGGTACCTCACACTCTGATCACCACCCTCGACTTTACCCTGAGGATCTACACGAATCGCGAATCGAATCACCCACTGCAGAAGACTGTAAGTTCCGGTGTCTTGGACATCATAAAGCTTGCTACGAAGCCTAACGAGCAACTGGTTATTGATTGGAGGTTTGAATGTTTACAACCAACTTCCCAAAGTTCGTCTCTGTTAAAAGTTGCCCTGGAAGAATCTTCTGCGCCTGTGTAAAGGGTCGTCCTCTGCTTCGTACGCCAACTAGTGCCGTCACCAAGGGCAGCGGCAAACTTATGAACGTGATTTACATCCCTTCGAAACTACCAGAGATGTTGAACAGGTCCACCCGGAACTTGGAAGTGCCATACCACGGGAGGCATGATGCGTTCTGTGGTCAATCGGATTCCTCCAATCATAGGGATGGATCGTCGGTGCGTTGTGTGGTGGCGTACACACGGAGGTGGATCTCAAATATTAGATCCACATGGTGGTCCCTTTGGTAAACTTGGGATGCATCGTCTCGCAAAGCTCCGAAGTGGCCAAGAGAAAAAGGCTCCAGACGTCTGCTTCGCAACTGGCTACTGGAATGTACCAGGACAACTCGATATACCAAGTACTGCCACTATAGAGCGTACATTAGGCCTTCTCAGGTAAAGGAGAGACGGATCAGGCTGCAGGGCGCGCCAGTCTCACAATGGTGCGAAGACTAACAATACAAAGGGGTGAGGCACGGATCGTCCGTCACAGCAACCGTGTAGCAAAAAGCGTATTCAGCAATAGGATATGCAACAGTGGAGGGAGCAGATGCGCAGATAGCAACTTGACAAAAGAAAGCACCTAGAGAATACAATAGAATAAAGAGAACAGGAACTTGAATAGGCAAGCGACGTAGGGTGCAGCCTAGGTGTATATTCAATGTTGGGCACCGACGATGTTTGCCTGTCCAGCTCCATCTGCGCGATCTGCACCAAACGCTGCGAGAAAGCCTATCTCAGGTCGCAGGACCATTCTCAGAGTGCCACGATCGTTTCAATGGATTTGTTCCTTGTCCGTTCGCACCAGCGAGCGAAGACCAGTCCGAAGTTGGTGGATCCTTGTCGTGCAAGCTGTTGGGTGGGCGGTGGGAAGATAGAGAGGTGGTGAGAGAGGAATGGATCAAGGAGGGGTAATTCAACTGCGTTTGCGGCAATCGCGGGTGCGACGAAATTGAGATCGCAGACGTACACGAAGGAGCTTGGCTCAATGGAGCAACTGCGATGTGTCCCGACGTCCCAGAGGAGGCGCCCTCGAGCGCATGCAACTCCTCGTGCAAACGTTGGTTCGCAAACTTGAGTTGCTGAAGTTCGTATTGCCAACTCGACCCTCTGGCGGTTTCCAGTTCCTCGAACAACGATGCGTCAGGTGCATACGTCAATGAACCTGCCTCCTCGTTCGCTTCTACATCTTTCTGGCTCTGCACCTGGCTCGGTGACTTGCCAAAACTAGGACCGAAGCCATTCTCAGCGTTGCTGTTTGAGTGGTACTCGGTATTTGACAACACGGTGGCCTGACATACGATGGGGCACAGCGGATTATTGGGCGGATGTATCAGGGATGAGGTAACTCCAATAGACGATGTCGAGGAAGGCGCGTGGCTGTCAGATCGCAGCGTACGATAAAACGCGAGTCGTACGGGCACCAAATGCAGTTCTCTATGCACAAGCGAGGTCGTCACGACTGACGGTGGTGGATCAACCATACTTGTCACCTGAGCAGGAAAGTAGAAACAATTTCTCTGAATGACCGTGTTAGGAAATAAGGGGGAATCAGACATACCTCCTGCGCATCTAGCTTAGCCAACTCAGTTTCGACACGTTTTCTCATACCACCTCGACTATCCCTCACCATCGCACAGATACTTCTCCCAATTACCTCACTGGTTCCCCACCCGAGAACGTCCCTCACGCTAGCAGAGGCAACCAGGAATGTACCCTGTGACGATAACAGTGCCCAAAATTCCAACGGATCAATTGTAGGTCCAGTTGGATCTGGGGATCTCTCGCATAAGCTTGACCCTAAAAAGTATCAGAGCTGTAGAGAGTCTGGTGGGCCAAACGAAAGAGCCGCACCTGTCATCATATGCGGGACATCGGGGACACTACCAATGCCATTTGCCTTGGTGACGCTACCCCACCGCACGGTAGGCATCCATCGTGCACGCCCCGAAAGTATAATCGCTTTCCTCCCCTTTCCCGGTTCAACGTGGAGCCTGCCGCGACATTCAAGCCAAATATATGGCGGTGTTGTTCGATCAGATGGTTCGTTTGAAGACAATGGTGCCGATGATGGTGGTG
The DNA here is from genome assembly GCA_038089695.1 of Xanthoconium separans. Classification (NCBI taxonomy): domain Eukaryota; kingdom Fungi; phylum Basidiomycota; class Agaricomycetes; order Boletales; family Boletaceae; genus Xanthoconium; species Xanthoconium separans. The sequence continues at coordinate 25,562 of JBBPLG010000103.1, read as the reverse complement.
ATTGTGATGCTGACCGGGATCGGGGAGAACAGGAATCACTTTGCTCAGTAGAGATATTGTGAGTTTCTCCAAGTGGAAAGAGAGCCGATGCCTTTGGTAGAGCGCGAAAGAGCAGATCTACTGATTTCGGGAGAAGATTGGATGCGGCGCCCATCGACATACCAATATCGCCAGTTCCTGAAGCACTGAGCCCATTCACACTACCCTCCTTCAACTCTCTCATGAGTGGCACTAGATCGGCAGGATGACAGATATCGGATATCCCCCTACCTACAAGCTCCTGTGGCTCATAGCCAAGGACAAGTCGAACTGAAGGTGCAACATAGAGGAATGCCCCCTTCAGAGACAATACCAATAAGAAATCCGGAAGAAATTCAAGAAGCAGGAGGGAGAGGGAGGAAGATAATGAGATGGAAATCTGTCCGGCCATTGTATTTCCACTGGCCGACGTGCGACTCATAGAAGTTGAGCTGGACGATGGCGTTACGAACAGTGTGAGAGGCGTTGTTGCATTGTTGCCTTGGTCTGCGGACGCGTTCGGGGTACAAGACATATTTGTCCCCGTTGAAATTGGGACGGAGTCCGTGAAAGTGGTGTCGGCAATAAGGTTTCTCAGCTCCTTTGACACCGTTATACTCATCATCTGCCCGTGTCTGCCTGCCTTAAGGCCGACATTCGTCATGTTCTGGGCTTGAGCCAACTGACCGAGGCCCCGAGTTATATCAGCAAGCCCACCAGTGCTAGAGATGTTTCCCGCTCCCCACGAACTGCTGTCGGCGGAGTAATAACTCCCATCGCGTAGTTTATCGAGTATGCGGGATGGCTGCTCTGTCAGGTCCACCTGAAATCCGATATGGTAGGCGACTTCATCAGCTTCTTCGGGAGTATTATGTATGCCACCACGAAGAGGGATAACGGTGATGAGATTGATGAAGGCTTGACCGCCCTTTCTATAGTTGATTAGGGTTGTCTGGCACTCCTTGGAGGTTGAAAGCAATTTTCGCATGTAGGAGACAGCCTCGGAGGACGCGAAGCGACGTGGTTCACCTTTTGTGACGTTACCAGCTGGAGATTGCAAGAAGCGACAATTACGTCCAAGAACTTCTTGCTCGCTGTAGCCCGTTAGATGGCAGAACGTGGGAGAAGCGTAGATGATGGGGGAGTCGTGTCGTCTCACGTCCACAATGACGAACGAGCATGACAAATCGACGGGACCAAGCTGGATGGTGGGACTAGGGCGGTTCACTACCCGCGAGAGGATCGAGAGGACGTCGAACCCTGAGGCCGAGTATACTGGGAGGCCGAGTGCTGATGGGACACTTATGGGGAGGGAAAGAGGAGGGACTGGTGTGATGACATTGGAGGATGTGAACGGAGTGGAATTGAATGGGCCTGAAGATGGAGGGGAGGCAAGATCTGGAATGTAGTTTCGGGTGACCTCGAGTGAGGGTGGTGATTCTGGAAGGGGCTGCTGTCGCGAATCCACGCTCGCGTTGAAACGGTGGGGGAAGGAGGGACGGAGACGTTGCGAGCGATTAGGATCCAAGGCATGATATGAAGCACTAGTGCTGTCAGGGGGTGTTGCGCCTGAAGCAATCTGCCTGGAGATCAGTGAAGAATGGAAGCTTGGGGGAAGATAAGAACGCGAAAGCGATGGAACGAGTATGGGACGCACGGTGCAAACCCATTGTTGGCGAACCAGGAGGATGCAAACGGATCTGGAGCGCTGTCGAGAAGGCCGGGTGGGAGAACCTCTGCACCACCGCCGGGAGCGAGGATGGGCGGACCGCTGAGCATGAACTGGGGTATCTGTAACTGGACTGCGTGCGGATTGTGATGATCATAATGTGTAGGTTCTGGCAAGTAGGAGAGCTGGCGATGGGTGTAATGGCAGTCGGCATCGTCGTCGTACGAGGTTTGTTGAGAGAAGTAGTTGTGGTTGAGGACGCGGTCATCGGCGGGACGAAGATAACGCTCGAAAGGCATGATGATGTTGTGGTCGTGAAGTAAGAAGAAGCGACCACACTGTTAGTAGTATTTTTTAACCAGCTTGACCTTTGAAACGTGGCCGATCGTCACAGCAGGACTACGTACTAGAGACACATTGCGCACGTCAAAGTATGTAATAGTTCCCCAGTCCCCGTTCACCCACTGTCCAACTAACATCTTATTGCCTCTTTCATTCCCGTCGTACATGCTTGTCCTTCCCCGCGTCGCCCCTTTTTACACCCAAAAAACGACAATAGCCTCCCCATACTTCTCCAGCTCTAGGTGCATCATTGAAATTCGCGCTCTCTGACCGTTCATTCTAGGGAAAGGGGGCTACTTCGATTACCTCTGGACGTTTCTAAATTGTCCGTGGCAATGACAAACCCGTCCGTACAAGGAGGCGAATATCCTAAGCTGAGAGACACCTATCAAACGTCGACCAAGACCTACATTCTCGGCCTTAATACCATCAGCCGAGAACCATCTGGGCAGACCGGGCCTTTCGCGCTCTTCCTTTTTTCTAATTGGCTGTGTTGCATCGTGATATCGGTACCACAACAGCAAGGTCACCTGTTCGTTCAAACACGCTCCAACGTCGAGCCCAATATTCCCCGCGACCTTGACCGTTGCAAGCCAGTGCCCCGGTTCGCACTGCAAGGCCGTCGAACCTAACATTCACAATTCAATATCCGAGCAGGGCAAATACTCTGACGTGCAAGTGTGACGGGGTTCGAGTCCCACAAGGCTCCTTTGGCACTCCTCTCGTCGCAATGGAGCGCACCCATGATATTGTGCAAATCTATTCGTTGGTCACCCAAATCCCATTGACGTACCCGGTCCAGCAGATCTGCTTCTGTGGCAACATGCAACGAAGCGGTGACTATACTAATGGACGCATTCTCGTCGCCAGACAAGGACACGGATGCTTTTGGCTCTCTAGTTCGCCCGCACGACCCGGCGGGGCCCTGGAAGCGAAGCGTACCACTTTCAGTATTTTCTCGAGTGCTTTTTCATCCGCCCGTGCCTGTGACATCCTGCCGTACGAGAATTGCGGTCCGTGTCACCATTTCCTTGGATGACGGAGGGTCCTGTTCGGTGGCGATTTGGGCGTCCGTCGCCTTCGTGGGTTTTCATCCCCGAACTCCCCGGTCGTGGTCCCTTGTTTAATCTGACCTAGTCCAGTGACAGACCCTTCTCGGCTATAGTCGCGGAACTGGCACAGTGACGGACTACCTACTTTGGAACGCACCCTCGCACTGAACTACTCCAGTCGTGTACAGGAAAAGTGCGACACGAGCGTAGGACGATCCGCCCCTGACGAAGCAAGATCGTCAACACACGATTTCGGTGTCCCCGCGAGGACCCATAAACAATCAAGCGGTACCGGGGGTTCTGGCGGTGTATTCTGCCGACAGAAGTACATTCGTATCCATCACTCCGTGTTTTCTTAACATATCTAAATGAACCGTTCGGGTGTAACGCACCAACCAAAAATCAGAGGATCTTTCGTCGCCCACGACCCCACTAATTAAGTTGGTTGTTCCAAAAAGGACTGTCGGTGCCCTCTGCGAAAGACATCGAATATAGGCGTCGCCACCTGGCAGAACCTTGGAGGCTATCCGAGTTTTCCCCACATCTCGCGTCAAATATCTTTGGGATTTATTGCACATGGTACCTTCCATCTATGGGGCATCCTCGGCGTGTCCGAATCGTTTGATGCGACGTCCTCGGCACTTCTTTGGCCACCCTTCACTAAATCTTTAGAAGGGTGGTCGCAGCAGTCATTCCCGGTCGCCTTGATCGCTCTAGATCTCATTTGTGACATGTACTACCACCAATCACTTCGACTGCGAGTGCCAAACCTACTATATTGGCTAGGATCTTAGGAAAACTTCGATGCCACCTACTACGATGTCACTGGATGCGCGCGGACTTTTGTTGTTCATCGGGCTAGCTTTACGACGGTGAGGATAAGGACACACACATTCCGAGCCTGCTCGCGACAACAAGTTTCGCAACGGTTTTGGCAGCGCCATGAACGTACGTCGAGTGGCGTGTCCTTTTGACGCGTGGCGATCTTGACTTGGCTAGATCTAACAGACAAAAGCGCTTGAGCCAACCATATTCCCTTCTTGATGCGGATGATCGGTCTTGGCAGAGGACCTACGACTCAATGATTGGTCCCCACCACCCTGTACACGTTGTTTGACGATCAGCTAACTCGGACTTGTTGGATCCACCTTGTGGTGTAGTCGTGACTAGTGTCCGAACTCTGTACACGGCCACGATACCAAATAGCGAGTCTCGCATTCGTTTTCCCGATACGAAATTCAAGTTCTGTTTGCCATCACCCTATCGAGCGACCGGAACTGTATCTCATTGTCCTCCCGCCGTTGAACCACAAAGTTACATTGTCACGTAACAGTACTTGCCGCGGGCCGTCTTTCCAGTACGCGAAATGAAGGAATGCCTGGTGACATGAAGCGATACTTATCCAGACCGTCTTACATACAAAGGCGCGATGTAAGTATTCAAATGCGCAAACCCTAGCATGCCACTCACTCGTGTGATGCAACGCTTGCTTGGTTCATAGTTATTCGCAGCGCCGAGCGTCAACGTTCCATGCGTCTGTTTATAACATCAATCATACCGAATTCAAGTTATCCACTCTCATATCCGACCACATGGCACCTGGCATCACGCCAGTTAACCTCCCAACCTCTTCCTCGCATCCTAAAACCCATTGACTCCCAATGCACATCGCTCAAACAGCTCTATCGGAAACGCACTCGCCATCGCCATATACCCCGCCACGTTGGGATGCAGGAAATCACCCGAATTATACGCCGGGTTCAGCTGTGTCGCGTTCGTCGGATCCGCAACAGTCGACGCAAAGTCGATCACCCCGTCAAACGCACCGCTTTTCAGGATCCAGTCATTGATCCGCACTCGAGTCTGCTCCCGCAACGGATCCGAATACGGCTGGATTGTATCGTTGGGTGCGCCAAATGGCGTGATCGTAGCCGCAAAGATGGGAAAACCAAAAGTGTGCATGCGCGCGATGATTTGTTGGTATGCTTGGATGAGACGGTCGCCAACCACTTGTTGCGCCGTCGGTGTGGCGGCGGCGGTCCCGATGTCGTTGACGCCTTCAAAGATCATTGCATATTTGATCCCAGATTGGGCGAAGACATCTCGGTCGATGCGACCGAGAGCGTTGGGGCCTAGACCGTCATATAGGATACGATTTCCTCCGGCAGCTTGGTTGAGAACCGCAATGTTGGCTGTGAACGGGTTTTCTTGCATGCGTCGGAGCACGAAGTCAGGCCAACTATAAGGGAGAGTCAGGCACACGGAAAAAAATGCTGTGCTATGAGCGATTGAAAATAACGAGAATGGGGGCGACACACCGGTCGTTTCCGTTCGTGTCACTCCCACGACCATCTGTAATACTGTCACCGATAATTACCCAACCACTCGCCTCTAAAGGAGACCATGTCTCGATCCCACTCAAGAAGAACCTGTGAACAATGTCGCTTGGATATTTGTCCTCTCTTAAAAGACTAACGTAGACTCACCAGTGCGCCTCGCTTTGCGTCGATGGGTCAGACATGTTTGGTGCACCAACATAGTTACCAAAGCCATACCAGCTTGTGGTTCGGCTACCAGGATGACTTGTAATATAGAACCCTTGCTGGCCCTGCTCCGTATACAGATCCACCGTCACCATGCTCTGCGCCTCCAGTGGGTAATAGATTGGATCTGAGACGACCTGTGCACCATTGGGAATGATAATGGACTGGTTCCCCGAAAATGTTACAGGGGCCATAGAACCTGGCACGATCTCGGGCGTGCCAGCACTGCCGTTGAGCGGGAGACTGACGCCGACTTGGGTTATAGGGAGGCCATTCACCCCAAACGTGTTCGAAATCCGAATACGGATGTAGGACGAAGCAGGGATAGATATGTGCAACGTCTGTCGGATGGTCGAATTAGTGAAAATTGAATTTGTCCCATTCTACGGGGTGGGAACGTAAGCAAGCTTTCGGAAACAGCGCGAGATACGCACAAACGGTGGGTTTGGTACATTGTAGTATTCCGTGAGCTGTGGCATGGCAACCCAGGTGTTCACCCAGTGGCCGGCAGGGACCGCAGCGGCGAGACCCGTTACAGCCACGAGGAGCAAGAATGAGTATCGCATGGCTAGGGAGTGACCGTCGGTCGCACTGAGCACTAGGTCATCCAATGTCGACCATCGTTGTGCTTAAAACGCGAATCGCTGAGACTTGCCAAGAAAATATGCGGTTCCAGGTTCGTTTGGACTGGTGACAGGTCATGCGCGCGCGTCGGATGATGGTATTTGCGGAGAATGATGGACTAGTAAAGGTGGTACGAGGGTGGTATCAAACGTTGATGGGAGATCGACAAGCCCGTAGCGCGCTAGCCGGGATCATGCTTGCACCATTGACAACAACTCCTCGGGAATTGAGCCAAAGCGGCCCTTTGTTGAAACCAGCGTGTCATATCGTCCGGCATTGCCGGTGATCGACATGGGTGCCTTTTCGTTTATTTGAAGTGCGCTAGTATGGCTGTAACCCTCCGTCGCTTGCGAATGATTGCACCTCGGCCTAACTGGCTTGCAGTGCTCGTCTGAAGTCTGGTAGTGGAAAAAAGGGTAAGGTTTGAATTGCGTAATGCAGTTATTACAGTTGTGGGTAGCTAAAATGACTTGTTACAGTCGAATAAAACTATTAGCTCCGAAAAGTTTGGGATAAAGGACAGAGACTCACGATGTCTATCGACCTGTCACTCGTATGCCACTTGTCTATGCCTAATTTTGCGTTTCCAAGTGTTGATCTGTCTGTGAGTTGTTCTCGATTAACGCTTCTTCGGCGTCTCGTCTCCATTGTTTGATTTTGGTCCCCGGCAGGATGGGTACGAGGAGCTGGGCATCACGGCGGTCTTGACTGGACAACTTGGTCGATACGTGTACATATGGCTTCAACTGTTTGGGTTCCATTGGTTTGGGGGGTAACCAAGGAAAATGGTGAGGAATGGTGATTTAGCAGTCCGCTGCACAACGGGAACACAAACCTCGCTTTGGGTGATCTCTTTAATGCTTGGTCCGACAAAGACGCGCACTTTTTCGTCGAGAAGGCGGTATTTGGATGTGCCACGGATGACGAACCGACCTGGCGCGCCAGTGCGGTGACCACCTGGAAGTGTAGCTTGGCGGGTACCTGAGAAGCGTCAGATGGACAAGATGGCAAGGATTGAGAGGACGTGCCCTTGTAGAAGTCTTTGTTGCCTCGTTTTGGTGTCAGAGCACGCCGGGAAGCTTTTGACAGACAAGCAAGAGTTGGGTGCATACTCAACTTGGTGGTGGTAGAGTAGTAGTATGTAACTCGTAAGTTATGGGTAATGTATTGCCAAAAAATCATCGCTACCACGCAAGTTTAGTCTCCATCGCTACTCAGAGGGAGAGATGTTCTGCACGTGCAGGAGAGAAGAAAATGGGGAACTCAGGCTCAGGCTGGATCCGGCGGGGAAGTAGCACTTGGTGAACACTAGTATGTGGTAGTCTCGCTGACTCGTGGAAGGCCTACCCTACTTGTACCAATCTCAGCTATGCATCTTCCTCCCCTCTCAGACGCGAACATTCAGATCCAGTAAGCCAGTTAGTTCATCATGATTTCATTCAACTGTCACCTGCTCATGTAGCAATGGCATTAGGATCACTCAGCAATTATGTGTCAGCCTTACTCAGCAGTTGGGATTTGTCATCCTCTTGCCACCTTAAAAGCATCGTACCCTCACAAGTTCTTTTCCCATCCCCGACGTCCCCGTTGTATTTTGTGAGTAGAACTTCTGTTTCATCGTACCGCATCGTTGTATTACTGGTTTTCAACGTCATATGACGGGTTGGATTGAAACGACGGGCTGGAGTCGTTGGATGGAATGCCATACATGTGGATGGTAGACTAAGACAACCAAGCCCCAGTTCTGATGCTAATGCTAATTCGTTTCTGTCCAGATAATCCAGTAAAATGGGTCGCCGTCCAGCTCGCTGCTACCGGTATTGTAAGAACAAACCCTACCCCAAGTCTCGGTACAACCGTGGTGTTCCGGACCCCAAGGTTTGTCTCTTTCAGCCCTCCCCTTACTTTCCAATCGAGAGTCTTCGTTTTAGATCCGTATCTTCGATCTCGGGCGCAAACGTGCTTCAGTCGATGAATTTCCGTTCTGCTGCCACCTCGTTTCGGATGAGTATGAGCAGCTTTCATCGGAAGCACTCGAAGCCGCTCGCATCTGTGCCAACAAGTATGTCACAAAGACATCTGGAAAGGACTCCTTCCACTTGCGTGTCCGTGTCCACCCATTCCACGTCTTGAGAATCAACAAGATGTTGTCCTGTGCTGGAGCTGATAGGTGTGCACATCGACGTCATAGTATTTTTTTCTCTGAGGTCTTTCTTTAGGCTCCAGACTGGCATGCGTGGCGCCTGGGGAAAGCCATATGGTACGGTTGCCCGAGTCGACATCGGCCAGATCATTCTCTCGATCCGCTGCAAGGACTCCAATGCCCAAGTCATTCAAGAGGCTCTTCGCCGTGCACGTTACAAGTTTCCCGGTCGTCAGAAAATTATCGTTTCCAAGAAGTGGGGATTCACAAATGTTAACCGTGAGGAGTACCTCAGGCTCAAGGAGGAGAAGCGTGTGTTGCAGTACGTGCTTTTCCTCCAGTCAACTTGACCAATACTTAATGGCACTTTGGTAGGGATGGTGCCTACGTACAATATATTCGCCCTAGAGGCCCTCTAGAGGCTAACCTGCGTGCACAGCTCAAGGCTTGATACATTTTTTCGGGGTAACATTACGTGTCGATATTGACTAGTATCGTTCAAGAGTGCTATGGCCTTGGTATACATATTCATCTGACCCATGTTTTCCTGAACTATACAATCACGTTACGACGGCTGCTGGCCATCCGAGCCACAGACGAGGACATGCCCTTTATTCACTACACTATCCCATTGCTTCTGTGGATGGTGGCTAGGGGAACGAGGGCAAAGATTGACCCCGATTTCGCTATTCGATCCTAATGTGAAACGCTCATGTTTCTCATGTTTGATTGTAGATAGGGAACATTTTCCTTTTTGAATACTACAAAGCGAAGGCGATGTACATCGGAATGTGTGACAAACTGTCACATCGACTCCTCTCTCGACCGGAGTACATCCAGATCACGGTGAGCTGTCTACCCTACGGTTTGAAGGTTGATTTGTCCCATCAGTGCTATCCATGCTTGGACCCCAGATACCAGCGGATTCCGGCCTTGTCAAAGTCGGAGGGTAAACTATGACAGTGAGGTAACTGTTGCGCATGTTTACGAGTTGGGGCTATGACTTTGGGACATGCTTTGACAGGTCTGTAGAACATTCCTTTCGATCGCGACATCGGTACTTGCCATTATCTACCGTAAAGTCACCCACGCTTTGGGGGCTACATGCTTGAACGAAAATGAAATCAAGCATTTTGATGAGCGCCATACGCCCTCGTTCCCATATGATCGAAATGCTTTCTCGCGTGGGCGATGCTAGCGGTGTCGCAAGATAAGCGTCATGCAAGACAGAAATCACGTTCAAGCATCAGATGGGCAACGATCTCCACCCTCCATCTCTTTTCCGGTGTTGTCATGCCTATTGTCATCTTATCGATCACACTGGGCGGTGTCTCGAAACCAGGGTCAAGACAAGAATAACACAAAATGGGGCAGGAGTGGTTGGGGGGTCACCAGTTTCCCGTTATCTTGGGTCGCTGGGGTGATGAGTCCTAGCTGAGTATATAAAGTGACACCGTTAGCTCGTCATTCCTATCACTCCATCGATCACATCTTCATCATGGGCTTCTTCGACGCTTTCCAGTCTGATCACGACGACGTCGTACGTCTCTCATATTGGTGTGCGATCCTAGTGTGGGCTTCTCACTTGTCGTTTTGCCACAGCACAACAAAGGTAATCTCACCCACGATGCTATTGCAGGCGCTGCTGCGTTCGAGGTCCGTGCACGTTCTCTTATTTGAGTCCTCTGACCAACTTTCGTCAATTGTCGTTTAGGCTTTCAAAGCCTACGAGAACCACGTTGCCAAAAACGGAAAACCCGACAGCCATGCCAAGGCAAAGGAGTTTGTGTAAGCGCCACCTCTTTTTGTCTGAAAGTGACATATGTCCTGAGTTACCGATGTTCCTAGTGTTGCTGGTGTCGCCGCCGCCTTGACTCACCTTGCTGAGACCAAGGGTGTAAGCATTCGTCAGGTTTCTCGTACTAATCGAAAGGCTCATTTATCCTTCAGAAGGACTACCTCGATGAGCGCAAGCGAAAGGCTATTCAGGAGCAGGGTGAGCCTCGCGTAGCGTTTTCTTATCGTTTCTCTCTTTTTGCTGACGATGTGTGGTTGCGTCAAAAACAGCGGAGACCCGGGTTAAAGAGACCTTCACCGAAGAGACATACGAAACTTACTAGGGATGAATTGTTGTACAGGATGAATAGCATTATATATATACACGTTGAGTGACAATGCGAAGGTACTACGGCGAGTTTCAACGTTGGCAAACCAATTCAAGCTTTTACGAAACCAGCAAGGCCTGCTGGTAGGCTTGACCAGTTCGTCGAGCGTTACATGTCCAGGGTTACGCAGTGCTCAGTATGTATCACCTCCAGGCTTTGTATATTTGCAATTCAGTATGTATGTACAATCTTCACGGTGCTATGCAACCCTCCAAAGAGAGTTAAGGAAAGAAGAGCAATCGAAAAAGAAACGAGCGTCAGTAATGTTGATCAAGAACAGACGGTACACGCTTCACGGTGGGAAGGGTAACCGAAAGTGAGGTGAAGAAAAGAAAAGAAAAGACAGAAGACATGACAATCATTCCGAGAAGTGAGCCTTTATCCGGTTAGCGCGGGGAACAGTAGAAAAAGAAAAAGAGAAGGAAAAAGAAAAGGACAATAACGAGTGTGGTATCCTGGAAGCAAGTATTGCCAACTTGATGGCGAGAAAGTGTTCAGTGGAGAGAACAAAGCAACTAGAACGACGATGCAAACCTTTTCACGAAAAATGCATGAGGGTGAAGGATTACGAAATTCTTTGTGGTGTATGAGAGATTAGTTCCGGCAACAGATCCGATGGGAACGAGGTACTAGGAGATGTTATAATCGCAAGGTCATGCCAGGAGTCCACAGAAAACATAGCGGGCGATGGTCGGGTCATGTCGGTCGTCAAGAGGAAAAAGATACGTGGTGGACCGGCTTCAGAGATCTGCGCCAACAGCATCTACTACGTACAGCACCTGCTGTGGCCGCACGAACAGCCCCATAGACTCTGATGTTGACAATTCGCTCGCGGCTGGCGATGCACTTCGCATCCGTTTCATCCTGTCGAATCCGACGTGTAACTGGTCACCTTCTCTCTTCGTACCACCCAGTCCCTTGAGCGTCGATGTACCGTTGCTCCATTCTGTCCTGCGTCGCCGTGGGGCACGAGTGTCATCGCCGGCATTGAACTCCCATTCGGAACCATTCCCTCCAATGTCAAAGTACCGAATGCCGCCCCACGAACCGTCGCACCATGCACGACCATCGCTGACATCGCCGACCCAAGTGTCGATGGGTACCTCGACGCCAACCCAAGGTCCGCTCTCGCCAAGGACTTCCCCAATATATCTCGCAAATGCACGGAATCGCTTCCGCTTGGAAGAGATGATACAAGGAATGCCAATGTCGAGCGTTGCCCCAGGCGGGACTGCAGACGCGAGGGTTGATTCGGTGAGCGTTTGTTCGGGGGAAGATTTTGTTTCCGAAGTTCGAGTGGAAACGGTGATCGTTTCGGAGCTCCCCCGTCCGGCGAGAGTGTCACCAGACATTAGGTCATCCTCGGAAGGGATAGGTGTAATTATGGTATCCGTTCCTTGTTCTGGGGCCTCTGGAGCGGTATAAACGGTGTGTAAATTCGTCTCTGTGTCGTCGTCGTCCTCTGCTAACTCTATCGGTGGGAGAGACGGCGTGTTTTCCTTGTCGTTGTCGCTCTTCAGCCCTCGTTCTTTCCCGATATCCACCCGACCGATGCGCGAGGAGGGCGAAGGAGAGGATTTCTGGTTCCCATTCTTTTCGACAGTGTTCCTGCCCAGCGACTTTTTCTGAGCAACGGGCGTTGTACGACCCGCAGACGGTAATCGTTTGGCCGCCGACGCGGGGCTAATCTTGACAGTATCTTTGTCCGGGTGCCGCACAGGTGTCCGTGTAGATGTAATGGAGACACCAGATGCGACGCGATTTCGGACTGGTGGTGCACCTGATCCTGCACCATTGGACGATGGTGCCTTTTTAGCGGTCGTCCCGACGGTTCGCGTGCTGACGGTCGAAAGTGTGGATCCACCGGACGTTTTACGAGATCGAGATGAAGTCGGCGTGATAAGTTCCGATGCTGCGGTGCGGAAAGTCGTGTCAGAGGTCGCAGAAGAAAGACTGGAACTCGGACGAGCAGTTGTCGATGGTATACGGAGAGTGGACAGACCATTAGCGGCATGATGAGATGGATGATGAGTGGAACGGGCGGAAGGATGTTTGGGGCGGACATGATGGGTGGGTTGTTTGGTGGGTGCCGTAGAGCGCATAGATGACGTGCTGTTGGTAATGATCTTGGACAGAGTGGGTCGCCCGTTCGGGGTAGTGGTGACCGAGGGAGTTGGAGTTGAGCCATCATGATCGTCGTCTCCCTCGCCCTCGCCATCCTTCTCGCCTGCGCGCAAACCGCGATCCTTTGTAGAAGAGGTGTTTGTTGAAGGTGACTTCCGATGTCCGACCACATGGCTGCGACCACGAGTCTTGTCTGCTGCGCCAGTTCGAACACTCGTGACGCTCGCAGTGTCCGGTGTGAGCTTAGAGTCGGGCCTATCACCCGTCCGTGACGTTGTGCTATGGTTGCGCACTCTCGCGGAACCAGTTGGAGTGAGCGTCGCTGTGCTCCGCGCAATGCTGCGTATTGAACTCCCTGAACCTGCTAGGTTACCATTGCCGTGGGATTTCGAAGCGGGAATAGTGCGCGAGAGGACAGAAGCACGAAGGGAGTGAACGGAGAGCGTATCCGAGTCTGTGTCGCCAGACCCACGGATCAAGGATGGGCGGAGGGCACGAGATAGATGAGGATTTCGGAGTGTGTGATGCGGTGCGGGAGAGATAAGATCTTCGACCGGGACTTCGATCTCTGAGGGGTCAATAAAACAGATATTTCAGATTGGATAAGACTAATGATAGAGAATAGATCGCACCTTGTGATATCTCTTTGAGTGACCAGCCCTCGAGAGCGTCAAAGCCACCTTCCTGGCGCACCCCCATCCATCGTTTCCTGATCCATCTCAGCAAATCAACGCGGGCTTCCTCTACTTGTGCACGGATGGGCGATGTCTGCGAGAGCATTGTTGCGTCCGTCTCTGTCGCGTGCGGGCGTAGCAATATGTTGGACACGAGCGTCTGGCGGGGAGAAATCGATCAGCATTCGGACAACTCACGATGCAGTTGACGGTCGCACCTGATAGACGGTTGCCGCATAGCGCTCACTCATTCCCCTCTTCAGGGACTCCATGACCCAGCCTACCCTCTCTCCATCTTCGAACCCGACTCCATCACCTTCCAACATCTCGACCCATTCTGGCTGCTCGAAACAAGTCTCGCTCTCCTTCACAAGACACTCGTCGATCGCTTTTTGTGCCGTCAGAACCATCTCTCGTGATACATCTGCCCATGCATCGATGGCGGCATTCAGCTTCTTTATCGCATGTTGAGCGGCGAACAAGAGTGGGTAGACGTTGGTAGACGTTGTGCGCTTGCCGACGCCCTTGACGACGCTATCCCGAATTTTCTGAGGTAGAGCGGCGAATTCGGCGTTGCACCAGCCCTCCCCAAAGAGACCTACGAGAGCGCGTCTGGCGCCTCGCTCGAGGTAGTTGTTCGCAATGTCGTCGGAAAGGGCGAATTCGAGTACGCGTGGAACCCTACGAGCACATTGGCGGCAACGACAGCCACCGATACCCCACTTGGCACTGGTGATACGCTCATATTCGTCGAACTCGAGGAATGCGTGGTAGAGACCGTGCAACATCTCGTAAACGATGCGTGCCTGCGTTTCGTTGTAGAGTTGCGGGAGCGAAAGATAGTTTGCCGATCGAAGAATGGCAAACGCGGTATCGAGGTCATATGTTCGATGGGAGAACACAAGGGTACCGGTGTAGATGTAACCAAGGGTGAAGTGGAGGGATGCCGGGGTAAACGGCGGAGAGGGAAGAGTAACAGTCAGTGGTTCACCCGGCGCAGACGACCCAGCTGCGATTGTAGCTTTAGGACCCCATGTGAGAAGCTGGGCGCGGAAGTAAGGTGAACGAGAGACGAGAATGAAGCGGTGCGAGGAAAAAATAGCGGTGGTATGCTCGGGATTCGACGTCGAAAATGTACCCGAAAGGGATATGCGAATGTCCGAGTAGAGACGAGAACGCCACATGTAGACGAGGTCTTTGCGGAGCTTGTCGATACGGTTCTCCTCGGCGTCGGCGACGTCGCGCGATTCGGAGGTATCAAAGAGGAATTCGAAAGCTTCTCCTAGTCCCTTTCCTGTGTAAAGATATTCTAGCTCGTTGGAGAAGAGGGCTGGGGATGTTTGTTGGGGAATACGGAGGATAGTGCCTTGGTTAGTGGACGGGGATGGGGACGAGGCGCGGTATGGGGAAGGCGAGCGTGAGTTGTGAGCATAATCGAGCGTGAGACTTAATGACACTGAAGACTGAGCGGGAGCTGGAGAAGGGGAAGCAGAGTAGGGCGTCGGGGACGTGATGGGTGCAGGGCGAAAGGAGAAGTAGCGCGCCTGAAACGAGGGCGGGGCACGCGCGTACACGATCGCTGTGAGAGGGTGAGTCGGCGACGATGAGCGCGATGAGGACGCCGACCTTTGTGTCCGAAAACCTCCTCCGTAGAGTCGTGATCGTCGTCTGGATGGAGTTCCCATAGGACATCCGGAAAGCGATCCTTTGCGTTGTGGAAGAGCTGGAGCAGATCGCTTTGCCAAGCGTGCGTGGAAAGACGCGAAGCCTCTGGTATTCCGGGGGGAGGAGGGCTGTTCGTCGCCATGGACGATGAGGACGACGTGTTGGACGACGGCAACGACGACGACGAGCGAAAGGAGGACGCAAAACACGTGTTGTTGGGTTAGGGTTCCGTATTTGGAAGAAAGCCCTTGACCATCCTCGACGATGGGAAAGAGACAGCGCAAGGCCCACAGAGAGTGCGACGACGCGAATATTAACCCAGACAGCCGCGTCGACGATCAGCAAGTCCCTGGTCGGACTAAAATTGGCGTACCGGTAGCCATGTGGGTGAGTTTCAAGCTCGTCTGACGCTGCAGGTCCTCCTAACCACATTCAAGGACTTTGATCACTGTGATCCCCGCAGATGTTCCGGAAAGAAGCTCGCCAGACTCGGTCTTATCAAGGAACTCAAGGTCGGACTGCGCTTCCGCGGTGTCGTCGTATCGTGAGTGCCTGTGCGCGTGGCCCATGCTGACGATCCTCATTCCGTTCGAGACCCAATGCTACTCGCGTCATGAGTCCCGCTGATAGCGATACAATCGCCAAAGATGGACTCGCAGTCGTCGAGTGTTCGTGGGCACGTCTGAACGATGTCCCGTTTTCAAAGATTGCGAGTCCCCACGAGCGTTTGCGTACGTGTGTCCTGCTCGGCGTTTTCATGAACTCATGACATGGTCCAGTACCTTATCTCATTGCGACCAACCCGACGAACTACGGTAGACCATGGAGACTTAACTGTGTGGAAGCACTTGCCGCCGCTTTCTATATCACTGGATTTGACGAGTATGCAGAGACCCTCTTGAGTGGGTTTGGTTGGGGAGACTCTTTCTGGAAGGTCAATGGGCGAGTGCACAGCTGTCTGCTGTATTTTACGGCTAGATTTGACATGTCTTTCATCTTTAGAGTATATCTGGAGAGGTATAAGACATGCAAGTCGGCCGAGGAAGTCGCTGCGATGCAGGACGCGATTCTCGCTGAAATCGAAAATAGCTACGCGGAATCACGCAAAGACAAAGGTCGGTTTACTGCATGCGGAACGCTATGAACTAATTTCCATGCAGAACGCGCATCGCGAAGCACGGAGGATCTCTTGGTCCCGAATCCCAATCATGCTACAGATCAAGGGTCGATGTAGTTTTCTACTTGTATAGCGTTACGTAAGAGACTGTGATTGTCGGCCCTTCCCCCCCAAACCACAGCCTCTCGGTAGTCGACAGCCATGCGGTACTACGAGCAACGATACCCAGAGGTAGACGAACTTGTGATGGTGCAAGTTCGTCAGATTGCAGAGATGGGTGCTTATGTGAAGCTAGTGAGTTGTGCATCGTCAGCCAGCGTGCAGACGAGGATTGATGCATTCTGAGAACAGCTGGAGTACGACAATATCGAGGGAATGATCTTGCTCTCCGAGCTTTCGAGACGACGGATAAGATCAATCCAAAAACTGATCCGGGTTGGCAGGAACGAAGTCGTCGTTGTACTGAGGGTGGATCGCGAAAAAGGTGTGTCGAAACACGCATACATGGCACATGCGACTCGCTCTGAGTCCTTTGTGAGGCTACATCGATCTCTCGAAACGCCGCGTGTCGCCGGAAGACATTACCAAGTGCGAAGAACGCTACATGAAATCCAAAGCAGTGGCCTCCATCATGCGACACGTTGCATCGAAAATCACTGCTGTCGATGCCCCAGGCGCACCTGCCGAGGAAGACGCTGTCGCACCCGAAGAAGTACCGGGCGGCTCGAGTGAAGAAGCCCGATTGGAAAAGCTTTACGAGCAGGTGGCTTGGCCGCTCGGCAAGACGTATGGACATCCTTATGATGCGTTTAAGCTGGCCCTTGCGTGAGTGTATCCTTGTTTTTCATGAGTGTATGCTGACAGTGCACGGTCATGTCAGCGAACAAGATACGGTGTTTTCTACACTTGCGAATTCACCAGGTCCTTCCACAATCTCTGCGCTCACAAGCACGATCGCTCGCCGACTGACACCGCAACCCATCAAACTGCGAGCGGACATTGAGCTGACGTGCTACACGCCAGCTGGTATCGATGCCATCAAAAAAGCACTCAGGGCAGGTGAAAAAGAGAGCAACGAGACTGTTCCAATCAAAGCCAAGTTGGTCGCTCCGCCGTTATATGTATTGAGCACGAACTCGACGGACAAGGCGAGGACTAGCAGAGCGCGGGGGATTCTACGTGCTAACATGCATATATCCTTAGTTTGTTGCCATAGACCGCCTCGAACGTGCTATTGAATCTATACAAGGTACGATCGAAACTCAAGGAGGGGCGTTGGTTGTGAAAATGAAGGTACGCCAACTATTGACGCATTCGCACTGATTAATGCTTGAAATTGTATTGTAGCCCAAAGCAGTATCGGAGACAGAAGAACAAGATTTGGCTTCGCTCATGGCCAAGGCTGGACAGGAGAATGCCGAGGTGTCTGGCGATGAAGATGATGATGAGGGTATATAGTTTATAATAAAAACAAGTGTTCCTAACCTTTGGATGTGGGACAAATGGCAGTGTTATAGTAAGAAAGTACAGTAAATGACATTTGTGCTCAATTGTTCAACATTATCTGGAGAAAAAAGTAATAGCATGTCTTCTTTATGTCTTACTTGTGCAAGCACAGTGTATAATTGCCTGTGCACAAAAGGGTCAACTCAGAGGTCAATGGTTGCACAGTCCAGAGTAAGTCCTTGACAACTATTGAATGTTGTGGCATACACAAGTCAGAGAGGAAACTGTCATCAGGTGATTGTCCAATCAGAACCAGGAGGGGTGAAGTTGAAGGTGATGTGGGGGATGCAATGAGTGGATTGTTGTCCAAGCAACTGGACTTCAATGAAACATCTGTGGATGTTCAAGATACAAACACATGTGTTGTGCACCAAACTGTGTTCCATGGAGAGATTTCATTTGATGGAGCAAATGGTGTTTACTTTGAGAGTTAGTTGGTGTGGTGGGACACCAGGGTGATTCAGCAAGGCAAGGTAGTCAGGAGTTTGTTCAGGAGCATCATAAGGGAGATTATAGGCTTCTTTCAGTACATTGGAACTGAGCAGATAATCTGTTTAGTGCTCATGAGCAACTTATTGTTCTGCAAAAGAAAGAAACACACAAAACTCTCCAGGAACATCATCAAGAATGTGGCTGTTGAAGTTGTTGACAAAGAGATTGCAGGAAACCATCATGTTCCCAGTAGTTTTTTCCTGTCACAAAGGTGAATGCATGCCCATTGCAAACACCAATGATGCCATGTGCAACACACAAAGTTGCCATGATGATTGTTTGAGGGAGAAAGTGAATAGGAGAGGAAGTGGCAAGGCATAGGAGACGATGACGAAGCGCACGTGCACGAAAGATTGAATGAGGCGAGAGCGACGAAACAAACAGCAGTCACGATGGTGAGTGGGGGGGACGATAGTGCAGAAAGGAGGGAGGAGCAGCAACAGAGAAAGCAAGGCAAGGATGAAACTCGCGATCAGGAGTGAACAACGCCCGGGAAGAGTGCGCGCCCGAAAAGGCGAGTCACGTGGGTGGACGATCAAACGGCGCCGGTGCAGCTTAATGTATTAGATGTAGCAACTAGAGTGATTGGTCAGCTAATCGATGTGTCTAGTGGGCACGCTCGGGGCAAAGGTGCGGTCCGAGGGAGTGTAGATCGTGAAGAGCTTACTACAGCTGCAGGTGATAGCGAGACGGCGGGGATCTCTCTGGTCATTAGTATTGTGGCGCGAATTGGAATGCTCCAGATATATAAAAGTCGGACCCTCGTCGATCCAACCCTCCAACATTCTTTTCCCTCTTACCCTCATCCTTGAACCCATACGCTCCTTTTTCCCGCCGCCCCCCTCGCAGCATGCTCGCCCGCCACGCTCTCGCCGTTCTCCCTCTCGTCGCACTCGCCCGCAGCGGTCCCCTCACCGCCCGCAACCCCGTCATGTGCAACGTCGGCTCAACCGCCCAGTGCTGCGAGAGCGTTCAGTCGGTGCGTTGCGTTTGTCCAGGCTCCACCACTACTAGTCTAACACCATCTTGGATCAGGCTGGTTCTCCCCAGATGTCCGTTCTGCTGGAGCTGCTCAACCTCGTTCCTCCACTCGAGAACGACCAAGTGGGCGTTCAATGCACCTCACTCGCTGGAGCTGGCTCTGCCGTGAAGTGCGAATCAAATCCCGTGTGTTGCAACGACTCCCGCTTTGTGAGCTTCCCCTCCTTCTCCCCTCGTCATCTTGCTTAATCCCGCGCTGCAGAACGGCGTCATCAACGTGGGATGCACCCCCATCAGTCTCTGAAGGCTAGCACTCATGTTCACTGTTGGGCGTCGCTTTCTCTCTCTTTTCGTTGATGTTGGATATATTGTGTTTGTAACGACGCCATGTCTTGTAATATACGATACACTCGAACTTATGAACGTCATTCGTCCTCGATTCACTCCTTGCCCTTGTGACGCCACGATCCCCCCATTGCTGTCCCTGAACGACGACGAACCTTGGATCCCCATCGTCGCTTGTCCAGCAGACTTTGCATCCCACCTTGTAAGTGACGACACGCCCTTGCGATGAGCTCATACTATCTGCTCCATCTAGTTTCAGCACGCCGTCGAGCAACTCGTCCGTCATCCAGAGTACAATTCGACACTCATTCTTCGCTCAGACACCGTCAGCGAGTCGTTTGACACCAGCCAAGGTCGTCTCCAATCCCATCGCCCCGTTTATACCATACATCGCACACTCCTCCCCCGCCGACCTGCTCGCGATCCTCCCATAGACCAACTCTGCACCCTATATGCGCACACAGGTGGCGGCGTTCCATGCACCCTCGTGCTCACTCCCCTCCTCCTTCCCGGTGCGTCTCTACCATTCTATCATCCCGCCGTTCGCCACCTCGCTTTTCGCTTCGTCCCTTGCACACCCCCGATCCTGCGCATAGAGGCGGTCCCGTTGCCCGATACGCCCTTGGATCCCAACTCCAGACTCTATCGCACGGCCTTGGCCCTCCTCGACACCCTCCATCGATACGGTTGGGGCGCAATGACCCACTACCAAAAGCGCGTGAAGCACGATTGTCTGATACACAGAGAGGCATACCAGGATCTCTATCTCGTCATGCGAGAACGGCACAAGCATCTGGTATCCGACTGGAAGGAGTCCACCGACCCGCTCAAGCATGTGTTCGAGGTAGCGCCAACGGCTACACGTTTATCGATTGGCTGACACTCCTCCAGGATATCGGAATCGCAACCTACCTCATGCTTCTCTGGAAACGGTCGTTTGTCGACACGGTGCAGCCGTCGGACGATCATATGCCAAGTCACGAAGCGCCATGGAAGCGCTGGCCCCAACCTCCTGGGGGGTTCTTGGACCTTGGGTAAGTCCACCAAACAAATCGCTATTTCCTGCGTTCAGCTCCGCATGCCAGATGCGGAAACGGTCTCCTCACTCATATCCTCATCTCCGAGGGATACCGCGGCCACGGCATCGACCTCCGCGCACGTACCTCCTGGGATCACTACCCCGAACCCACACGCGCCGCCTTGCACGTACACGCCCTCGATCCGACGCACTACGCCAGAGGTGAGACAGACGGCAGACAGAACGCCGTACCCCACCTCCAGTCTGGCACGTTCCTCATCGGAAACCACGCTGACGAAATAACGCCTTGGCTCCCTCTCATTGCGACCCTCGAGCATGCATCTGGGTATCTCTCCATCCCGTGTTGTGCCTGGTCGTTCGACGAGCGGTTCGCACGCGGGTCGACTACGACCTATATGAACTCGAGCCCGAGCATCGACGACGACGCGTTTGTGGACCATTTGAATTTGGGCGGGGAGGGTGGTCGTCAAAGTCAATATTCGATGTATAGGATTTGGCTGGCCAAGTTGAGTGAATGGATGGGATGGAAGGTGGAATGTGATACGCTTCGTATCCCCAGCACGCGAAACTGGGCCATCATAGGTATGTCCATGTGTTTGTGAGCAAGCACAAAGCTAGAACGGAAAATAGGTCGAGAGCGGCTCGGCGAAGACAACCAAGTCTATACAGAACGAGCAGTTGACGTCGTCCGAGACGTAGTGAAAAGAGGGGTATTCAAGACTCGGACCCCAGAGGGAAAAGCGGGTAATCATTGAACAGTCACTAAGTGGGCGGCGAGAGCATAAACTGAAAGGTTGACTGTTCTCGTTTGCCTTCCTCTGACATCCTTCTGCATTCTTCCAGCAACTCCCTCAACTCGCCCAAGCCAACGCTCCCTTTCCACTCCTGCTGCTCCTCGTCCGTGGCATACTCGTAGTCTTCTTCTTCCTCCTCCTCGCTGTATTGTTCTTCCTCATCTGGGTCCTGAGGGAGATTGCCAAGCGCGCCTCCGGAGCAATCCTCCAGTCTGACGTGCATCCTTGTGCACATATCCCACCACCTTTCCCAACGTTCGTAGCATGATTCCGCAGGCCCATTATTGTCATTTAGGTCTTGCAGCACCCTTGGGTTCAAGACCCTTACACGCTCCAATTTAGGAAACGATGCCTTGTTCAAAGCCACAAAGTTGCGGTCGTTTCTGCGCTGCACCATGATTGTCCGCAGGGGGTCGATGTCAGCGTACGCTGCTGCATAACCCACGTCAAAGGCGTACAAGAGTCCATGAAGTCCGATGTGCTGGATGTGATCATGTGGACGATTAGTAAGAGTGATTGGTTGCATAGCTTCGTCCTCGGGATTGCCAGTGGCATCGGGATTTGGTAGTGGCGAGATTTTCCAATCGAGATTGAAACAGAAGGTAACTAGGAAGGGACAGAGGTCGAGGATGGTACGGACGTCCAGCATGGGTATGCAGTTCAAGTCTAGAAAGAGGATGGTCGTGCCGTGTTGAACGAGGAAGGCGACAACGTCTGGAACTTCGGTAGCTTTGGTGCCAAAGTCAAATGTGAAACTGCGCAACAGTGGAAGCGACCACCCCGTTGCTTGTTCTATGAATTCCTGGCAAAAGCCATTGAGGAAGAGCTGCTGGAGATTTGGAAGGTTCAGTTTGACGTCCTGTGCGCAACCAAGTGTGATGGTGTCCGATTCCTCGATTGGTGGGGCAAACTCGAGGTGGACGGCGACTAGAGTGGGGAGCGTGTCGAGGGCCCAGATCACCTTTGAAAGGAGTTCGGATGGTACGTGCCAGTGTGCGGTGCGCAAGTTATGACAGGAGTTTCCGAGCGTATCTGCGATGGGCCCAAACGCGGTCGACAAGGGCCAGTCGACGATGAAAATTTCGAGGTTGGGACACTGTTCGAGGATAGCGATGAGCGGTTCCTCGAAATCGTCCATGCTCGGACCGCGTCCGTTCAGAAAGTGGGTGATATGCAGACGTCTCGTCCACCATCCGAGGGAAGAATCGCGATCAAGGATGTCGCGGAGAAGACGCAGCTTGGTAGGACTGCCAAAGAAGAGACACCGGACGAGAAACTCGGTGCCGAGCCTGCGCCACGTCCTGCAGGCGGCGATGATCGACTGAGAAACAAAGGCGATGTGAGCGATATACAAGGGAGGCGAGATGGAACGAGACCTTCTTGGTGGCGTAGCTCCGTCGTTGGATGATGCTGATGATGTCTTGCGGCGTTCGGACTGTCCACCCGCCCCAGGGGGACTTGGACCAGGTCGATTGGGCCATGCTGGTTTGCAGTCCGGGGTAGAATATGGTGTCTTCATCCGCTGCGAGGTCAAAAATGTACGACCAGAGTTCGGGGGGGAGTCTGTCTGCCATGTCGGTTTACTAACTGTCGGCTGAAAATGATGTCCACTTGGTGGTTGTTACAGTTAGCGCGTGAACCCACGCCACAAATTATCTACTCATGGCCACCACCGTCGAGATCAACGACGCCGTATTCTGTACGCACTTGAAAGAAGTCGTACGTATGGATGGTTACCCCCACATGACCTCGCATCTTGACATGATGTCGATAATAGTGTACGGACTGCGGATATGACGGAAGGGAGGAGAACGATTCGTTCTACGGGGTCGATCTCTTTGATTGACAGTCCAAACGTTTGCTTACGCTTTGGTGTCCAGTTCGAACCCATCGACCGCGACCCCATCGAACCCCCCGCGGTGACTACCAACAAGGACGGCGTGTATCAATGCAAGAAACATGGATCTGCGGGTGAGCCTCGTTTCACCAGTGCCGCTGTCAGTGACCAATCTGAGTTGCGACGCATGTCAGAGTGCAACCTGTGCTTCGGCTGGAAAAAACAAATCACCAGGGCGAGGGCAGCTGCCAAGAAAGCGGGCAGAAAGTAGCCACGTACGAAGGAAGAGTGCAGCGAATGATTGTATATCAACAGTGTATTTTCTGATGATGGAGGCCTGATGATCTATCAAATTCTTTTCGATCCCTGTCCCCGGTGCGTGTTGCGATCTTCAAGACACCGCCCGACTTGTCATTCATCGATGTCATATTATCTATTATCTGTTTCCATTGGCCTACATAGCCTTCGCGTATGTCAGCCATTAAATTGATCGTTCCATCGCCATCCTGGCTTCATTCTCTTCCTCTCTGAAGTCCCTCTGTCTGATATGTCTCTTCGTCCAGTGACTGGTCAACGACTTGTTTCGCCATCCAACGTTCATCAGGACTTTACATCCCTCTTTCGTACACATGACATTCGATATGTCCGAATTCAATGGGTGGACTTGAACAATCAGGTCCGCTGCCGTATCCTCTCTGTGCCCCACCTCCTCAAGCTCCTCGAATCGGAGCGACCCGGCGTTACCGTGACCAAGGTGACCCTGGGGATGGTAGTCCTCCAAGTCGTACCTGGCTTCACCCACGTCGGAGAGCACATCTATGTCATCGATTTCTCTTCGTTCCGCCTCTGCACCTACGCTCCCGGTCACGCCGTATTCTTTGGGTTCTTCCAAGAGCAGGTGTCCGTTCCAGGCCCTACCGGTCCGTCCTTTGAAGTGCCTTATTGTCCCCGCACCGTCCTATCCCGTCTCGTGCGGTGAGAAAACTCAAGTGCGGTAATGAACGTCGCTGATGGCATGGTCCCCTAGATATGCTGCAGAAGAACTCGGTATCCAGTTTTTAGTGGGCTCGGAGACAGAATTTGTCCTTCTCAAGTCCACCGACCCGCTCGTTCCCGTGAACGATCACCAATGGTCGACTGCCATCGCGACTGCCACAGGAACGGTCGAAGCTCGAGTAATGGAAGACATCGCAGATGCCATCCAAGCGGACGGCATCGAGCTTCAGATGTATCACTCAGAGGGTGCTCCAGGACAGGTTCGTCCGCCCCATCTGGCTAATACCTATTTTTGCTCACTCTGTGCCAGTACGAAGTCGTCACTGGTCCCATGACTCCACTCGAGGCTGCTGATGCATTGGTCCACACCCGCGAGACCATCTACAACATCGCGAGCAAGCATGGTCTGAGGGCGACGTTTGCACCTAGACTTGCCCAGGACAGCTGTCAGTAAATGTGCATGTTCATATTTCCGACCGTGTTCTGATTGAGAACGATCGACAGGCGGAAGTGGCGCGCATATGCATGTCTCAGTACGCGGAGAAAGACCGGGCGCATCTGGATCCGAGTTTCTGACCCCCGTCGAATCCGCATTCCTCGCTGGTCTTATGCAACATCTTCCTTCCGTGATTGCACTCACGCTTCCCCTGTCTGCTTCCTATGCCCGAATGTTGGATGGGATATGGTCGGGAGGCACGTGGGTCTGTTGGGGCGTCGAAAACCGAGAGGCTCCCGTTCGGCTCACAAAAGCGACGTCCCCAAGCTCGCGTAACTTTGAGATTAGACCGATCGATGGCACGTCCAATCCTTATCTGGCTATCGCAGGTGTCTTGGCGTGTGGTATACTCGGTGTCAGAGACGGCCGTGCACTCACCGTGAAGAACCACGACACCCGCCAGTTGGCTGCTGAGCTGACGGACGAGGAGAAGGCGTCGTTGGGAATCACAAAACGTTTCCCTTTGAACCTTGGCGAGGCGAGGGAGTACTTGGCCTCGGACGATGCGATCAAGGACGTTCTCGGGTCGGAGTTTGTAGAACGCTTCTTGCGGGTCAACGAGGTAATGCGTCCATTCCTTTCGATCGAGCCGTGGTGCATTTTGGCTAATCTGGTTTGGTGGATTTTTTTTAGATGCTTGCAAAAGTGATTGATCGTCATGATGGTGAATCGGAATCGCAAGCGGTAACGCGGCTCGTCGAGAATTATTGAGTTCGATATGGAATCGACCTTAGAAATACCTTCGTTGCGTATAGACTTGATAGATTGTTCCATGTTTCAGACGATCGATAGAAAAACTAGAAAGATTTACATTGTGGACATTGTTGGGACTGAATTGTAGAGAGTAAGATGCACGTCAACCACCCCCACCACACCCGCCTCCATGTATGTACATATTGCTCCCGTCCTGCTCACGCTTGCAATCCTGGCTCCCCACTAC
>JBBPLG010000102.1:0-48506 GCA_038089695.1 Xanthoconium separans | reverse complement strand
ATTGACAGTTTTGCGACCCTCTTTTTGCCCCTAGCATAGGCAATAGCACGGGTACCATGTACCTGTCGTGGGTGTCGGATATGGGTATCAGGCAAGTACGGGTACAGGTAGCACTGTCGGGCACCTGTACCCTGACCCGTACCCCAGTGCAGGTTTAACAACCCTTCCCCTCGCTCGCTCGCCCGTCAACACGACAACACAACGACAACGACAACGTCTTCGCCACCCTTGTCCTCGCGTGGGCTCGCCCTCTCCTTTGCCCTCTCCCTTGCCCTCGTCGGCTTCGTGCGCCCTCTCCCTTGCCCTCGTCGGCTTCGTGCGCCCTCACCCTCGCTCTCGTCCTCACGCATCCAACAACACGACAACGACGACAGTGGCATTGTGACGACGCGATAACCGCGACAGCACGGTGGTCACGTTGTCGTCATTGGCGCCTTTGCCTTTCACCCCACCTCCCCCTCGCCCTCTGCCCTCGTCCTGTCTGACGACAAGAGCACTGATGTACGCGTTGCGCAGGCACCCACTACAGGTATGGGTATGGGTACGGGTTTTCATTGGGTACTGGTACGGGTACACCTCCGAACACCTGGGGGTATACCAGTGCCATTCCCTACCCTAGCGATGCTCACCGATGTGTTCAGCACATTGACCAACTTTGGCCCATTCATGTCTTCCACCCACATTAATGTATGCCCCCCATTCTCTTCAACGCTGTACCCCTGGTCTCGCAGGCGACCGCGTCGATGAGAAACTACTCGTACTTACTGGTCCAGGCAGTTCTGCACATGCCAGCATGCTCAAGTCAAAACAAAGGAGATTGGTGGTGCGCGTTAGGCGATGTGTTGCGGTGGGCGTGTTGACCGAGTGCTTGGCTAGTCTCGTGTGTGTGCCATTGATGAACAAGATTGTACAAGGGACCGTGAGAGACGGGACTATTGAGACGACCGGTAGCAACAGGTTTCACACTCATATGTTGTACATGGACTCAGTGTGATGGGCCCTGCGGTGTTATGCCATTGTCATGACATAGGGATTGCGCTCTGGCAGGCATTTGGTGGCGGAAGTCCGAGTTTTCACCCGTACGGTAAAGCTAATCTCGTACGTGACACTGGCATTCGTGTAGGTGCTTATGCGCAATTGAATTCAGTTCATCCTCGCTGAAACCTAGAAAGAGTTTTCTCTCGTCTCTTCAAAGTCCACCTTCCTGGCTTCGCACTTGCAACACACCAAAGATGCCAAGGGTCAGGAAATATCCCTTCTAAAATTCGAGGATAGTGAACTCATCATGGGATGGGAGCGTGGCATCAGCAGGCAACTTGATTGTCTGTACGCAGTTGTGCGTATGCGACAGTGTGTATGCAGTGCAAGAAAGGGTCGATGAACTTTGCGCAAGTCATCCAAAGCTGGATACTGAGCTAAGATATTGTTCGTGAATCTTGGCTCCATTCTTCGTGACTGCATCGCGTCCATCATTTATCAAGATTGACATCGTGTTTCAAATTGTCAAGGCACACCTCGATGTGCTTGCTTATACAGAAGAAAAGGGATGACATGAGAGGTCAAATACTTCACAAAGGTGAGTTAGTTCCCTGGACTGGATAAGTTTGATGTCGTCTACATGGACACACTCATTGAACACTGGCTTGACGCCAGGTTTAGCTTTTTCAATGAATTGGCTGCAACAAGTGTGTCCAAGTCTTTTTTCACCTGAACTGTCGATAAATTGGAACTGACATCCAGTGGCATGGTGTCGATGTTGGGTTGGATGACCCCGAAGACAATTTACTCTTCTCATACCCCGCCTTCCAATCTCCTAGCTCAAGGAAGAGTGACAAGCATGTGCCAGGTCAGAATATGGCCAGCCAGTGTATCCGATCTGACAATATATAGGAATCCCCCATAAATTAGCCCTCTTCCACAGACACCGATCTCTCCATCTCTCAACCCATCGCAAATATGTGGCACAGTTGGGGGTGCGTAGCATCCAATGCTACACATCAATATCCACCACGTATATTGACTTGTATGGCGGTGGTACAACGGGAATACCTGCGACAACTCAGCGCCAAAGCGACGTCGAGCATCAGGTATCAACAGGTAAGTTTCCTCATTTACTACCGAACACAATCCCAGTGGTTATTCATCCCCACCGCCCTGCAATGGAATACGGTCGACATTCGTGTGACTCTCCCATGCTGCCTCCTCTGCTATACTGCAATTTATCTATGGACTTTCTAGCGCACTTCATGCGGGTATCTAGCTTGCCCTCCTTCTCACCCAACTAGCGTGTTTGACTAATTCCTGTAATAACAGGTGTATGTCATCGCCGTTCGTCTCTACATGCCTGGGTGATTGATGTCACGGTGGTGTGGATCTCGGTAAGGTTCAGTTGAGCCATGAAACACCCGAGTTCACCTCCGTTTGAATGACTATAATTGCCACCAGATAGCCGGTACATGAAAGCTTGACCTAGCATTATCTTCTGTTGTCTGCCACAGGCAGGTGAATTCCCCTTCAGAGGGAGATGTGAGAATTTTCTTCATTGCTGGATTAGACAAGCTGGTGCTACCATCATGGAACATGAACAGTTCACCCGCATTTGGGGATCTCCCGTTGTTGCTTGGATGTGCTGCACAGGCAGCCAACTAACTTCCTCCCCTCCACCACCTTGAATTTATGACTGGGCTCAACGAGTAGGAATACCAAGTAGCGGTGATAGGTAAAATATTTTCAATCACCATATATGTTTCTTCATTCACGACAAGTAGTTTCTAGACGTGATCTGCCAGGTTTAGGTCACCGGTGGGTGGTCTGAAACTAAACCAGAAGTACAGTGGCTGACGCATCTTCTGAATCTGATCCACGTCTAACTGGAATGGAAGGGGCAAGTTCAACAGACTGGCTACCTTCGCCTCCTCCTGTAACCGACTTGCAGCGGGTGTTCACTCCATTGAACCTCGGAACGGCCACGATGGCCAAAGACGTTGCTATCACAGGTCTCACGTGAGTCAAGTCTCGGCAATTGAGATTGCTAAATGTGTAAACCAAGTCAGTCCATGGATAGAAAAAGACCTTGAACACACCGACAAGTGTGATATTGACAACATGCTCCAATCTCTCGTGCTGGACTGCATGGTCGACGAGCAGGCGACGATTCTCACAATGCATATTAGGTTCTCATAATTAATGCATACATTAGGATTTGGTACACTCCCGGCTAAATTGAATTGAATTGGTACCCTGCAAGGTGTCTCCGAGATCAACTGGAACTCGGGGTCCATTGTGCTGATTTTCAATCATGTGACGACTCGCGTCGCGTTGTTTCACCGTGTTTGGTTGTAGTTTCACCTCCTACCACTGACATGTTATTCAATAAAGGACCGCGATTTAACTCGGACAAAGGCAAGTAACGCATAATCGAACAATCCCAGTGATTGATTAATCAGATGCTTGGAATTGTTTCAGACCCTTCAGGTACAATAGGCTCTCGTACACCTCGAACCGTTCTGACCTGAAGCCCAGCACCCATCACGAAGGCTAGCACGACCACGAGGCCTGCTTTGCGAAACTCCAAGCCACCCACGACCGTTGAAGAACATGCAGGGGACGACCGATACGCAGGTCTCTTGAAACGAATCGAAGATCTCGAAAACGTTCATGCAGACGACAAGAAAAACGTACGCCTCTGTGCATGCCCGTTTTCACATGGTAGATCCACTGACGCGCCCTGTATATAGCACCAAGCGGAACTCGACCGCCACAGATCGGAGATGGGTCGTTTGACCAAGACAAACGCGGAACAGGCGGAGAAACTGGACAAGCTGAAGAAGCAAAACGATGCGTACGAGGTGCGCGTACAGGAGTTGAGAAAGACGAGTGTTGCCGAGCAGACGGAGGTCAAAGAGCTCCGTACCAAGCTGCGCATGTGCGAGCACGAGCGCAACCAGCTTGCGAAGCGAGACGCCGAGCATGGGGATACCAAGAAGGCGCTCTCTGGGGTGGAAGCGAAGCGAAGAGAGGAAGTCAAGGAACGTGATCGGAAAGTCGCGGAACTGGAAAGGGCGCTGGCGGTAGAGAAGAAGAAGCGGGAGATGCTCGAATCTTGTTTGGATGACGTCAGGAAGAAAGCCGAAGAAGAAGCCACGAAACTGCGTGCCGACTCGATGAGCTTGCAGCAGAGGCTCAGTGTTGCACAAAGAGATGGTCAAGAGGCGCGAGAAGCTGCGGAAGAGGCTCAGGATGAGGCCGAGAACCGCGAGGGGGAACTTTTGATTCAATTGGAGCAGTGCAGGATAGCACTCAGTCGCGTTGCAGAAGAATACGGACAACTAGCATCCACGACAGTGACTGCCAAGGTGCATGCAACCCTCAAGGAGGAATACCTCACGCTCCAATCACGCTCGTTACGTCTGGAGCGCAAGGTTGCCAACTCGGAGGCTCAAGTAACGGAACTAGCGTATCTCATACGCCAGACAAAAGAGGAGAACAAGCTACTCTTAGAGCAGCTACGAGAAGTCGAAGAAGAGACCGTTTTCTGTTCTCAACTGCTCCAAGAGAACAGATTAAAACAACCCACAAGCCAAGAGGACGACTTCCTGGACTTGGAACGCAAGCTTGCCGCACTTCGTCTTGGCATCGTGCAGGGTCATGTACCAGCAGCTCTGGTCGAGTACCATGAGGCAGCTTACGACTTCTACCGTGATACAGCGGATGACATGCGATTGCGAGTGGGCGTTTTGGAGGACGAGCATCACAAAGAACGATCTGCGAACCGCGCTTTAACAGAGGAGGTGACCAGTCATGTTGCTCTCCGTGAGGCCTCGAATGTGGAGCTTCAAAGGCTTACAACGGAACTCGCGGAGGCGAACCGTAACCTCGCCAACGAACGGGTCTCAGTAACAGAGCTCCGTCAATCTCGAGCTGCCCTGCAGGACACAGCGAATGCATTGGAGAAACAACTGGGCGAACAAGCATCTCAGCACAAGGTTGTTTTGCAGAAAGAACGAGATATAGCACAAAAACTTTCCATGCAGCTTCGCATGAGCAAGACGGCCGAAGACGTGCTCAAGGCAGAGATGGAGCAGTATGTCTGCGTTCCGATTTGATTTGTACGCTTGCCATTGATCACGGGCACAGGCTGAACATCGAATTGATCGATGCGTCGCGGTTCCAAGACGCGTACTACAAGTTGCTGGATGAGACGGAAGGAGTGTTGGCGCGTAACGACTTGGCAGAGGAGGAAGCCGAACGACTCAGTCGATTCAACGCCGAGATACTCGGGCATCGCAATCCTGCGCAAAGGATAGTGTATGTGGACCGGATACGGAGGGAGCTGGCAGACACGAAACAGGTACGTGCGACGCGCGTTGTTGCGTGTAAAGTCTCTCAAGGGTGATTTCCAGAAACTGCTCGTGTGCACACGCGAACGCGATACGTTGGCCGCGTCCAACGAGGATTTGCATCATGAGATCGAGATGTACAAGTCGTCGGTGGTACCCATCGACAGCAAACCACGTTCGGTGTTCACGCGGGTGTCCCGTGCACCTCTGACGAACCAAAGCCTGAATGGGCGCGCTACGAGTCCTACCAAGCAAATAATGCTTGAGCATCTGCCTGGACCTGATGATATGACTCTGGATGAACTGATGTGATCTACTCATGCCGTATCTATACTGTAAAATATCATGCTCATCACATAATCTTTTGGAGAATCTATTGTAGGTGAACGAACAAAATGTATCTTATCAGTACACGGCGTTAGATATACAGTCGAGGGTCCATTACCATGAAAAAGTGTCCTCCTAGTAGAGTGATAGTCTGTCTAACCTGTCCATTTCATGTTCCGGAGAGTAACTGTCATAAAACTTCCAAGGCTCGTCGTCCTCTCTCAACTCGTCCACGCGAGAATATCGACTTTTACGCTCTCTCCGTCTCCGCCACCAGAAACTGCCATGATAAATACACGTCAGCCCGAACGGATCCATCGACGATCCCGAGTCGCCACTTACATGAACCAGATGCCTCCTCCAATCAAAAACGCCACGGCGAGCGCCCCGCCAATGATGGCACCTTTGTGTCGTTTCAAAAA
Source organism: Xanthoconium separans (assembly GCA_038089695.1). Taxonomy (NCBI): domain Eukaryota; kingdom Fungi; phylum Basidiomycota; class Agaricomycetes; order Boletales; family Boletaceae; genus Xanthoconium; species Xanthoconium separans. The sequence continues at coordinate 42,418 of JBBPLG010000102.1, read as the reverse complement.
GTCCTCCACCTTGGACAGCCCACTTGGGTCTGGATTCGTGTAGGTAGGGTTCCTGCCCGGCGGCAGGTCATTCTTGTTCGGCGGGTGGTTCGGGTCATAGCAGTAACGAGAGAAACACTGGGTGCACAAGGGTGAACGTGGCGGAGGCGGTGTGAGTTTGAGCCGGGCTCGGTCCAGCGCGGCGCATTGCAGACATTTCCCCCATTGTTGGTCAACGGCGTTGCTGTTTGGGGTGAAGCCGCTGAGGGTGTTGCCGAATGCCTGGTTGATGAATACGGCAGTGGAAAGATTTGTAGAGGATAATTGGAGGTCCCCAGTACTTGGGTATCGTGAGCACATCACGGGGTAGAAACGGGGCAGGAACCTACTTGGACGCTGGAGAGGCCCCGTTGAATGGAGGCGAATTAGGAATGTAAATGATCAGAGGATACTCTGCAGGGATTTGAGTTGGATCACACCCAAAGAATGTCGGTCTTTGATTAACTCCGGTGTGGACAAAATCGGATGGTGATGATGGGATCGGGGGGAATGGTTGATGTGATGATGATAGAAGAGAAGAAATGCGCTGAGAAGTGGCAAGCAGCGTCGTCCCGCTGTGGTGTGATTAGTTGGCGATTGTAGAATGCAATGCTAGCGACTGACTTTGGCCACTGGTTGACATCGTCTGCACTGGCATCCACGGCGACAACGACATCGACCGCTCTCGCTTTTGTGAATAGAGCCCCGAGGGGTACTTGCTCAAGATTCGAACCGCCGTCTACGAGCGAGAGCCACTGTGATGAAGAATCCTGGAATGTGGCAGGGTTGATACCTTGAAATGCCTTTTGCGAGATGAGACATGGGATGTCTCACGAGAAAGCTTGCACTCACGTTCGGCCAGTTGGCGACATTCAAGGAGCGTGACTTGACCTTGGAAGATAATTGATCATGCAGGGAGTTGATTCCACTGGCATCGCCATGGTCGAAACCTGCGAAACTGCCATTCGGTCCGTTTTTAGTCTGCCAAACGAGATGCGGTGAGCTACCCCGGTCGAACAAGGCAGAGGAATCATGTACGTTGAATATGCTCGCGCTAGTGCCCATGATGAAGCTTGCTTGATCAAATCCGGATACGCAAGTGGATCCGTTGGGGACAAGTCCGTTCACTAGTTGTGTTCCGGCATAGGACATTGGGGCCATGGCAGACAAGGATGGATCCCAAGACCCAAACTCGAGGGGAGTGAACTGGTACGGTGAGTAAAACGGAGGAGAAAGAAAGTTGAGGGACCTGCCTCGTAGACTGTAGCGTTCAAAGATGTTGACTGAGACCCAGAGGAGAGTGAATCGGCGGTTATGATAGGAAAGGGGGCTGATTGAATGGCATAAGACGGTAGGAGCGTGGCTTGAGACCAAAGCTGGCCTGCGCCATGTGGGGTATCATTGGTGTAAAAGTTGTTCCTTGTGGTTTGGTTCAAGAAATGGTATGAAAGTGCACGGCCCCACACGTCTGTGAGGCTTGTATCGCTATAGTGGGCTGTGTGAGCATGGGCGAAAGATGAAGAGTGACGAACGGACAAGGATGCATTGGCTTTTGCCTCGACGGTCTCAAGGATGGTTGACTGATAGGCTTGGTTTTCATTACCGTCGTTGGAGGGAGCGACGAGGTCCAGGTCGAGGGTCCAGCCTGACAGTGCGTCGTTACCGTACACCAGGGCGGAGAGGGAGGGCCAGTCGTTGAGGATGAGTGAGGCGGTCAGCCATGATCCGCCTGGACAAGATTGGTGAACGGACTGGTGAGCGGGGCGAGTGACGTACCTGATGAGGCTGCGAGGTATGATGCGACCTGGAGTAGACCGCCTGTGCTGTTTGATTTTGCGGACGCATTCCTGGCGTCCAGGGCTGAAAAGACGGCTGCTCCGAACTGTGCAGCGCGAAGGCCCTGACCGCCGACTGCGATACCGATCCTGGGGAAGGGGCCGTTCGAGAAAGAGACGTCGTAGCCGATGTCGGAGTAGTCTCCGAGCCAGTCAGACCATGCGGCGGGTATTACGGACGACTCTCGTGCGGCGATGTATGAGACTTCCTGCGGGTTCAACGACTGAGTTTGGGGAGTGAAAGTGCGGACGAGGATGCCGTCGGGAGACGGAGGACATGAGGTGGAGAATGGTTGGTATAAATTCATTTGGTGAGGTGAGGTTGAGGACGGAACATGGTATGGTATTATATTACACCGCCAGGTTGTGATGATACCTTGGCTTGGGCTGTTCAGAGGACGACGTCGACGATGACAAAGCTTCGTGGTTACATAAAATGTTGCACTCTCTTGTCAGCTTAGCTCTCCTTCTTCTCGTCTCCTCTCACCATCAACGACTCGGTCACACCCCCTCGTCAGTGAATGCTTTCAGTGATGAAATATGTGCAACGTCGGGGATGACTACTACATGAAGAATGACTCGGTACGTGGTCACTATCGAAAGAGACGAAGAAATAGATGCGTGTGTGTGGGGGGGATACGTTGCTACTACTCCTTGGGCGCAGCCGTCTCGAGCTTTTCCCCTTCTGGTCTAGATTCCTGTGCTTGTTGTGGCTGCGGCGGTGGTTGACCGGCTAGTATCTGGCCTGGTGCCAACGAGCCACCCAGCTGGGTCTGGCCACTGAGGGCGGCACGGAGGGCAGCGTTTTCGATGCGGAGTTGATCTACGAGAGCCCTGCACTCTTCCCAACGTCGATTTGCCTCGTCTGCGGACGCCAGTGCGGCATCGAGGAGTTGGGAGCGAGACTCGAGGGCCTTGACACGCCTGCATGGAGAGGTGAGTGGTGGTGTTCACGTAAAAGGCCGTGGGGAATGTGGACGCACTGGTCTCTGCGCTCTCGAAAAGCGCGTTGGGCTTTCCTGTTCTGCTCTGCGCGCTTGCTCTGGCTGAGCTGACGACCGCCGCCCTTTGGAAGCTCGTCGTCTGGATTCTGTCCGTTGAGGGGTTGGGAGGGATCACCAGGCGGTGGTGGGGGATGTTGCCCATATTCAGGAGGTGCGTACTGATACATTGGGGGATGACCCATGCCGGGTGGCATGAGTGCATGGGGTGGGGGAAGCATCTGGCCGAGATGGATACCCGGCGGGGGTGGTGGTGGCGGTGGTGGTGGTTGCGGTTGTGGTTGTGCTGGCGCAGGCGTGGGTGGTGTTTTGCGTTTGCGTGACTGGCGTGGTGTCGTCGTTGGTTGCGGTGATGAAGGTGTCTGTGGATCGTCGCGTAGACGCATGACTTGTGTTGCATCGGATGGTTGTTGGTATTGAAGCATGACTGGGGAGGAGGATGACAATGATCGACTGGATTAGTAAGAAAAAACGAGGCCTTTGTTGTTTCTTGTTTGTGTACCATCCATATAATATAGAATATAATATTTTGTTGATTATGTAAACTCTCTCTAAATAATGTATCTAGTCGCGTTCAACGTCGTCTCAGCTATCGGATGGGCCCTTGTCCTCGTCACAGCCCTGTCCTGGTCCGTGCTCGCTCCAGTGCAGTCCCTCGCTGCCCTCGAGGTCGTTCATGTCGTCCTCGGCATCGTCCGCTCACCACTCCCGACGACGCTCATGCAGGTCGCGTCCCGCCTCATCCTCGTATGGGCCATCCTCGCCCGCTTCCCCGACACCCTGCACAGCCCCATCTATACCTCTATGGTCCTCGCCTGGTCCCTCACTGAGGTTCCCCGCTACTCCTACTACGTCCTCGGCCTGCTTGGGATACCCCCACCTCGCTGGCTCACCTGGCTCCGCTACTCCACTTTTTACGTCCTGTACCCCATCGGTGCAGGCAGCGAGGCCCTTCTCGCCTTCAGTACCATCGCAGAGTGGCCCCTCTGGTCTCTCGAGGACTGGCTCAAGGCCGCAATGGTACTCATCTGGATGCCTGGTGCGTGCTCCTCTCTTCTCCCTCCCCTTGTCTAATCTCTTCTAGGCCTCTATCTCATGTATACCCACATGATCCGCACCCGTGCCAAGGTCCTCGGTGCTCAGAGAAACAAGGGTGGACCAAAACTAAATTGACCCGTTCCTAATACACGTCCTGTATCTAGCCCGTCAGAATTACAATCAGTTGTCATTCATAACATCTCCCAATTGCCTGCTTCTCCAGCAACCATGCTCTTTCACATACCTTTTCTGTTGCTCTGGCTCGCTGCCTACTCGCTCTCCAGGCCTTTGAAATCTAACACTAGCATATTCGACAGACAAGCCGCGGTAAATACACTCAATTTCCCCTTGCATTCACTGACAACACCACCGCACAGCTTGCGCTACAGGCTACCACACACCGCAAGTTTCAACATGCCTCTTCTCTGTTGACACGTATCGGTACCTCTCGCATTCCTCTCTCGCTTCACGCTTCCTACAATCGTGCTTCCGACCGTGCCACCAACATCTCCTTGCTCCACTCTCTCCCCAAGTCGTTCCCATCCCATCCCTCCCGCATTAGAATAGCCGCCGTCAGCAATCCAAACAACTCCCGCATTCCCCTCCAGGACCAAACAGACGGCGTCGACGACTACGAATATTATGGCCCACTCTATTTCGGTAGCCAGGCACAAATGCTACAGATCGACTTTGACACTGGTTCTGCCGGTACGCACACCGCTCTCCAACACAGCTTCCCCTTGACCTCTTCGCCAGACACCTGGGTTCCCGTCAACTGCAATAATTGCGGCACCCTGTCGTCGTTCCAGGCAAACGCTAGTAATACTTATCAAGACACGACCCAGCCCTTTGCTGTCACATACGTCAGTCCATCCCTCTCCAGCCTTGCGCGCCATCCTAAACGACCTCTAGGGATCAGGCTACGTGACCGGGACACTCGCTATCGACACAGTCTCAGTAGGACCGCTCAAGGTGCTCAATCAGTCCATTGGCGCAGTCCAATCCGTTTCAGACAACTTTGCCAACTCCCCAAACGACGGTCTCGCTGGTTTGGCTTTTGGAACAATCTCCGTTTCCGGCAATCCAACCCTCTTTGAGAATCTCATCCCACAGTTACAAGCCCCGCTCTTCAGTGTCTATACAACTCGCAACCAAGTTCTCGGCTCCGAGGTCAGCTGACCGCTCTGTCGCGACTCTGACGCTGACAAGTTCTGCTAGCTCTATATAGGGAGCATTGACGTATCGAAAGCCCATGGAAACACCATTTCCTGGGTACCCGTAGTCTCAAAGGTACCACTATCGCCACCATCCTCGCATTCACTGACACAGCCAGACGTATTGGACGGTGAACATGACTGGCGCCTTGGTGAACAGCACGCCCGTCTTCACAGGCACTCTCAACGCCGTACGTCCCTCATGTGCCGTACAACTCACCTAAATCATTCCCCCTCTAGATCGTCGACACAGGCACGTCTTTCATCTACGTCCCCACCCACGTCGCGACCGCCATATTCAACCAGGTATGTCTCTGTCTTGGTTCGCCGCCGTCGCCGACCACCCCGTGCTTGTGCAGATCCCCCACACGGCGCTCGCACGCGACTATGGCGACGGCTTTTACACCTACCCGTGCGACACCCCCATCACCGTGTCCTTTGTCCTCGGGACACACACCTTGGCACTCGACCCGCGCGATCTGAACCTCGGCAAGTACGCAAGCGATCCATCCCAGAGGTCAGTACCTCAGCGCAGCGGTACTTTACCAACACCCCCTTCTAGCACATGCGTGGCGGCGATCGCCGACGCGGGACTAGCGCTTCCGTTTGTCATTCTCGGTGCGTCATGTTTTTTTTTTTTTCACCTTGAGAGATCGATTGGCTCATGTCGGTTAGGCGACTCGTTTTTGAAGTCGTGTAAGTCGTTCAACGCTGGTCGTACGACGGCTCTGACCAAGGGTACGCAGATCTGACCGTTTTCGATTATTCGCACGACGCGAGGGTGGGTTTCGTGGAGAGCATCAACGAGTAAAGCACAAATGTGTAGTCCTCCGCTCGTGTCGAATATCATTGTCATGTAAGAATGGGCTACACAATCCGGAAATCCGTGCAACAAAGGTTTACAAAACAACAACTATCCAAAGCAAAATGGAGAGGGACCTGAGATATTTCACAAATCAAAACAACATAAAATCAAGATTTAAATAAGATCAAGGACGAGCCTACACAAATCCAGAGAGTATCGATGGAGCGGTGGAACCATGTCTCTGATGTTCCCAAAGCCTTTCCTTGGCCCGAATTTCAATGTTTTCAAACGGCGCGCTCTGAGACAGCTTGATGCAATCGCGTGTCCCGAGGACAAGCAACTCAAAGAAGAACGCCGACGCCGCTCGTCTGGATGCCTTGTGCGATATTTGCGCAAAACTGATCATCTTCTCTTCCTCATCGTCCTCGGGCTGCAATTCCCTGCGAATGATCCCGAGGGCTTTCACCGTGTTCCTGCTGTAGCCCTTGCCCTCTTCATGCGCCGACTCTTGAGAAGACTGCGACGGCCGCACGTCGAACACGGCAATAGCGGAACTGACGTCGGCATACGTCTCTTCACCTTCCTCCCCTTCGATAGCGGGAGTCGACAGTCGGCTTCGCTCCGATGGCGCAACACTCCTTGCACGTTCAGCCACTTCGTCGTGTGCCACGGGGAACTCGCCACCAACGTCCATTCGGAAATCGTCCATCCCCCCGCTCACATCTCCAAAGTCAAATCCACCCTCTGGCACCATACTCGCGCGACCGCCGAGGGCTTCGCTCGCAATAGCAACGCTCGGCGCAATACTGGCATCGCGTCTTCCTTGTTCAACCTCTTCTTCTTCATGCGTGCCTTCTTCGATACGCGGTTTCTTCCTCCCGCCCTTGTCGGGGGACGCCCCTCGCTTCTTGGAGGGTAATCCGCTCTGCATGGGGCGCATAAAGAGTTCCGACAACTCTGGTGCCAGTCCAGGAGGGCCAGCACAAAAGAATGTTCCCTCTGGGGTGATCCTCGTCGGCAAAAAGTATGCGAGGGGGTCGTCTCGTATCTCCAAAAGACGCATGACCATGGCCGATCGCGGAAGGAAATGTTGTTCGGTAAGAATATCGCTAATGTCCCGAACGACAGGAGCACCTAGTCCACGACCAGCTCTGGCCCCTGGGCCGTCCGCCAGTTCAATGACAGAGTCGATGATTTGCTTCTTTTCTTTGGGCTTCCGCTTGATCTTGGCTGCCTCCGGTTCCGGTTCCGGTTCTGCCTCTTCGGGTAGCTCTGGTTGAACTACGCGAGGGGCAAGGTTGTTGAAGTCAATTGGGGGAGGGGTTTGGGGAGGTTCCGTGAGCGGGGATGCTGGTATAATGTCAATAACAACACAGTTGAGCGAGAATGGTAAACGAGCTTACACATGCGCGACGGAGAACGTGTTTGACCTGGGGTCTTTTCCCGCTCCAAAGGTAGGCCGTCTCCAAAATCGAGACCAAGATCCAAGTCTGCGCCGGCAAGGTCGGGCCCGAACGGCATGTCAATGTCCATCTCTGCACCAAACGGGTGCTCGGATGCGTCCCTACTGTAGGAAAACGTGTCAAGATCTTTGTCTGCGACACGACCACGGCCTCTCATGGCCGAGTCGAGAGACTCGCGTGCACTTCGTGGTTTGGGTGCATCTCTTCCAACTTCTACGCTCCCGTCAACAATACTGCTATCATCTCTGCCACTAGCCGGGCCATCGCCAAAATCGAGCCCCAAGTCGAGCTCGCCAAAGTCCTGCGAGCCGATGCCGTCAGAGGGGCCGAGATCAAAGCCATAGCCAGCATCGTCTAGGTCGAGCTGGAAATCCTCGGCTGTTTGAAGCGTGATATCCGCCTGACGCGCGACATGATGTCCTTGGGGCTCAGCGATGCGGTCTTCAAAGTCGATATCCCTGTGTGGACGTTGAGTTAGGTCTTTGGGTAAAGGAGGAGGAGACGGACCAGTTGATATCCGGGATAAGGACGTCCAAATCGAGGTTTCCACCTTGGAGTGTGATGGCATTGCGGTTGACAGCAAGTTGGTCCTCGGTCATGTCGACGACACCTGGTCGAAACGCCTGCAATAGGTGGTGTCATTTTGAGAGACGTGTAGAAAAATGAACCGCCGACCATCTTTATTTTCAACAAAGCCTCGTTACAATCGTCCAAAAGGTACTTTGCTTTTCTGCTATAGATGCGGACGACACCGAGCAAGAGCTGTCCACTTAGACGGAGAGCCATGACCTCGACTTCCTGGCCCATGATGGCGCCTAAGAGGGGGTAAATGGTGGATAGCGCGAGAGATCTGGATGGGCTTGCCTGCAGCTTGTTGAATGTCCGTCTGCAAGGTCTGTGTCTTGGAGAGCTTGCGCTCCATGTGTGCGGCGAGCCATACTCTGGCCAAGGGACCGCGACGGGAGAGGATAGCCTCTGAGTAGAACTGAAAGTGTATGTTAACGCGTACCAGTACTAGATTGAACGAGTCTGTAATACCATTGTGTATGTATAAAATCAAGAAATAACGATAACTTGAGTCGTTGGTACAAGTACAAGTACAAGAGTCAACCAACGGTGGCTGTGTACAATATTATTCAACGCTTGGACATGCTCCGAGTCGGTCGTGTCTGTGCGCGACGAGTCGGACCACGTCTTACCGGTCGCCATCTCAGTTCTAATACAAATACGAAACCATGGGCATTCAAGCTAGACTCAAATTTACCGTTAATAACCCGCTGTCACAAGGAGGCACTCAGTCATGCCAGGGCAAACAGACGGCTCATCCCCATGTTGCGCCTCGTCCGCGAAATGAAGGCAGAGAACGTGAAACCCGACCTCGTCGTCTACAACGCGCTGCTAGCTTGCATCGCACAGGAAGGACTGCCCCTCGAGGCCTGGGCCGTTGTCGATGACATGACTGCCATGGGCATTCCACCCGATCGTCAGTCTTACCATCATCTCCTGCACGTGAGCTCCGCCCTCTCTGACCATGCAGTGCACTGATCCTCTATAGGCGTCCAGATGGTCGTCGTCAGATACAATGTGGCAGGTCGTCGATGAGATGAAAAGGCAAGGTATCGAGCCAGATGACCAAACCTACGCTTTCATCATCGCGCGTGCCACCTCCACAGAGAGCCTCGAGCTCGCCCTTCAGTATATGCAAGAAATGGAGCAGCTTGGACTGGTGCCTCGGCTTACCACCATTCAAGACGTCATAAAGCTTGCTGCACATATGGAGTTCCCAAAACTCGCCATCGAGACTGCAAAACACTTCGAGTCCCGTTCCCCTCGCAAACTCGGCAGCGAAACTTGGATGTCGTGTCTCGCGTCTTCTGCGGACATGCTTTATGTACGTTCTAGTTCACACAAGTGTTTCAACGACCCGCCAACTGATGTCGACCTCAGGCAGAAGGCGTCACGTTTTGCTGGCACAAGGTCGTGCATGCATTGAGCCTCACTCCCGATGAAGGCACATGTCTATCCGTTCTCCATACGTGTGCCCGTCACGGTCTTTCAGATCTGGCTTTGGATGTCATGCAGGTCCTTCGCGAGATAGGTGTGGATCCTTGGTACGAACACCATTATGCTCCCTTGGTCGAGGCACTCTGCAAAGACGGGAAGCTCAAGCAAGCCCTGCACACCCTCGATGAAATGCGAAAACGGTGCATCAACCCTACCAGCGACACAGTACGACCCTTCTCCGAGTATTTGCAGCAAAACGTGGACCGCGTCGATGACGTTTGGAAAGTACTCGATCAACGGCGGCACGAGAGCAAGACAGTGGACACTCTTATCCTCAATTCCATCGTTCGCGCATCCGTCCTCCTGGATGACCTGCAGCGTGCCATGGGTGCCTACAAATTATTTTCCGACTATGACTGCAAGCCCAACGTCGATACGTTCAATTTCCTTCTCTCTGGCTGCGTCGTCGCAAAGCGCCGTGAACTGGGTGAAAAACTCCTTTTGGACCTCAAACAAGCTGCTGTCAAGCCTAACGGCGCAATCTATGAACACATCATATTGCTCTGTCTGACCCAACCGATATACGATGACGCATTCTTCTATCTCGAGGAGATGAAAACTCTAGAGTTTGTTCCCTCGGCCAGGGTGTACGCGGAAATCATCCGAGCGTGCGTGGCAGCGAGGGATTCGCGGTACGCGATAGCCCTTGCAGAAATGCGGCAGTGCGGATACGTCTTGTCTCCCAGTCTCTGTCAATTTCTGTCAGATTATGGATTATTACCCTATCAAGATGCTGCGCCGCCGGTGACAGAGGGGGGAACGGACACTGTAAAGTCACGGTCGTAATCACTTGGCGCGTCTCGTCTTATCGTATCCCCATTAATGCTAGCCTATTCCATCGAGCTTCTATGATTGGGTGAAGACTTTTTGCTCCAGTCTAGCAAAGCCATCAGGGATCAGGGGCTGTGAGTGTTCAGTCAGGCTCCGAGCCCAAGGAACTGGTCGAGTCGATCCTCCTCGAGCCTAAAATCTTTACGACAACTGGCTGTGTCCCCCTGGTATAGACAGAGTGAACCGAAATAGGTTCTTGTGAAGTAGTGGTTAATCATTTCATGCGACCGTAGCAGGGCTAGCCGCGCGAACGGTGACGAGACAAGTATTGCGTTCAACATACTGCTTCCATTTGTGATATATATACGGTCGAAGCAACAGTACCAGCTGAAAAAGCAGATCAGCCCCTTCTCACCTCTTTCCAGGCTTTTCTTCTATTCCAACGAGACGATGCAACCTGCAACCGACGAAAACCTTACCACCTAACCACGCCATGGCAACCCCCCTCCCTTTTGTACCCTTCAACACTGACTGGTCTCTACTTCCTCTTTACCTCGGTGGACGCCGGTTCCTCGTCCTCCCAGGGACTAAAGTTGGGCTTCCGAATCAACGGCAGTGACTGCAGCCACGCAGGGAGTACACAATCCTTCTCCCCAATGTTCCTCCCTAGGGCCTCTGCATGGGTATGCGCAGGCGACGAAGGGATGCTTCCCACGTCACTGAGGCTCGGGAGACGCTCCAGACTCGTGTTCGTCGATCCACCAAGCGCTCGCTGCAACGCCTCGCGCTCGGCGCGAGAAGGGGCAAAGGCACGAAGCAGGGAAGACGGAGTAGAGGACATGATGCTGGATACAAGGCCTGTTGGATTCAACGCGTCGTACGACGACACAGAGTGTGTGGTGTCAGAGCTTCCACTCCTGTCTGATGTAGGCCTTGTAAGATGGAACACTTTGGCATCTGGATTGAGACCGCTGCGCTGTTTTTCATTCCTAGGAACGGAAGTCCACCCCTTGGTTGTCGTCCCCCTGCCCTTCCGTGCAACTTCCTGGGAGTCATTCGACCCGTGTGTCTCGTAAGGGATGGTATTCTGGTGCATAGAAAACTGATCGGTGCTAGACTTGCCATGGGCACGACGAAGATCGGAAGAAATGAGCTCGGGATCAACCTCGTCAACAGGTGAGGATGTAAAAGGACTGTTCTGGATACCAGATGCTCCCTTTGTGTCCGCAGAGGGGGAATTAAGCACGCTGATCAAGCTGCTGGGGATGAATGCTGCTGAAGGAGTTGGGGGATCACAAAGAGGCAAAAATGAAATGCCCCGTCCGGGTTGAAAGTAGCCATCTTGACAGTGGCCAGAACGAAGTGGCAGGGATGTTGAATCCGCGCAGGAAGAGTCACCATCAAAAGCGGCATAACCGTGAGTACGAAGAACTGGGTAGACGTTCGAATTATTATCCATGCTGTTGAAAATGGGCGACGCACCCGAGGAAAGGCCCACAAGCTCCGGAGAACGCGAAGCATCCCTCGATTCCGATCCAGCGTCACCGCGGACACGTTCTGACGCCATCGATGATGCTAAAACATCATCTATGGGGATGTCAAACGGGTTATAAGACGAAGACCAAGTAGAGTTGTCAGGTTGCCCATAGTTGCACTGTTGGACGACACTGCCGTGTACAACGCCAGAGAGAGGAGCGTCGATCGAATCGAGGTATGCCTTGGTAAGTTTGGCGCGGTGTTGCGCAGCTCGGAGTCGAGATTTGCTCTCGTCGATCTTGTCCTCCAGCTCCCGTGCGCGGGTGTTCAACGCAACGACGACGTCCTCTGCTATTCGCACTTCCTTCCTCTTCTTTTCCAATTCACGGACCAGTTCCTCTTCCTCTTGTTTGATGGCTTCGCTGGGCTCGGCGGCGAGGACTGCGTGATCATGTTCCATCCGTTCCTTCAACCCTTGTATTTCTACTTCCAGTTCGTCCACTCTACGCATTGCAGAGTCCTTGGCATTACGAGCAAGTTTCATCTTCTTTTCTGCCTCCCTTTTGCTTGTCTCTGCCAGACGCCGGGTCTCTTCGAGAGTCTTGGTACGAGCGCGACCGTCCATTCGTTTTTGATCTTCTTCCCGCCTCCTCGAACGCAGGTCACCAAGCTCGGCTTCGAGCAACTCGCGGGACTGGTTGGCGGTATTCTGAGCCTCTTGAAGTTGGTTCTCAAGGTCATGGATAGACGTCTGCACGGCTGTTATCTGTTTCAAAACATCTGCGATGATGGGAGAATGTTCCGATGTCCCAGAGGTGGAAGAAGCGCGGGAGATGGTATGAGCAACCGGGGGGGCATGCACAGCGATACGTTTCTGGTCAGCGATCAGCTGGGACGGCTGGGGTGCCACTGGTAGGAAATCATGGAGACGATGGTCAGTATGCAAAGGTAGTGATGCAGACTTTGGAAGTGGCGGCGGCGAAGAATTACGAAGTGACCGTTGAGTGGAACGCTCTCGGTTACGGAGTTTGGGAGGTGATCCACGTAATAATGGGCGAGGGCATGGAGCAAACTTGGCGAATGGGAGGCCTGGTCAAGGGTTAAAAGTCAAGGTTATCCGGGCGACTGTGTAGAATTTACCATTGTAATCGTGGAATTTATCCAAAGCCTTGAAACCAAGAATGCCGGAACTCCAGGCCTGGGGATCTTTCGAACGGATCATGGCATCATAATACCAAGACTCGACGAGACCACCGCGCCACCAACGTCCAAAGGCACCGATGAACCACGAGTCGGAAGATACGAAGCCATCTAGATCGGGAGCGTGATTAAGTGAGGTAGTTCCGCGCCGGTCACCAGCTGGGACTGCAGCCCCACGGGTTGTTGCAATTGTGCAAACACCGAAGCTGTGAAAGACATGTTTTGGTGTACGGAGAGACACGGAAGCACGGTTAGCGAAATGAAAGGGAAGTGTTGCACGATCCAGGGTGGAGTTGCGGTCTGAACTGTAGGCGCGGGGACGGGGGATTGTACCATCGAGTTCGGACGCAGAATCGTCTGAAAGATCGTCCAAGTGACTCAAATGTTGGCGAAAGGACTGTTCAGTAAGGTAAGTCCTGAAAGAAATTTCTGTTGGATTGGTGAGGTATGCTAACGGAGAAAACGAAGAGAGATAAAGAGATGTGAGAAATAGGCAAGAGGTAAGAGACGGGAATGGAACTGACCCAAGATGAGGAGGACTGCGAGGACGATGAGAGCACAGATGAAAGATCGAAAACCAGCTCTTGTGTGGTCCCATATAAGCATGGGTGACCATGGGTAGAGGAGACCGAGACCGCCAAAGGATAAGGTCATGAGCCAGAAGACGACGGTCGGGTGAGTTCTTGGAAGCCAAGTGGCGTGGAGAGAGTGAGGATGAGCAGAATGCTGTGTGTGATTAATTGCGGACACCGTTGCGGAGAGACCAAGCTCGCGTGTATGGGGCAAAAATGAAATCGGTGCTCGCCGTTTCCGACGACGTTTGACAAAAGGAAACGGGGCGATGACAAGCTCGCGAGAAGAGGAACAGTCGTGCAATCACGAACCGGAGTCAGAATTTTCGTACGTAAATTTGACTGAAATTCCCACTGCCAAAGACAGTTCTGTTGAAACATCCCACCGCACCGCCCACCACTGAAGTGCCCATTCCCCACCCCCCGGTCCCGTTAGAGTTGTCAAGGGCAGTGAGGACAAAAGAAAAGAAAGAAAAAAAGTGTCCCAGGGAGGATTCGAACCTCCGGCTTCACGGTTTTGCGGGTCCACAACGTGATGATTTAACCACTAATCGACAAGGACGCGACATGGTGATTCAACCCATCTCATATACAAGTGTTTCAACTTCACACTGACCCAGGGTGAGATCGGCATCGAATCGCGTTCAAATCGCTGGAATAGCGGCCGAACTGGCTCTCTCTCACACACAGCTGCCAGAGATAATTGTGCCAATGGTTTCTGATAAGAGTCACCTTTACATAAGCCGACCGAGTAGAGGTACTACCTCATCCTCCTCGACTCTCCATCCACCAGCCTCCTAAAATGAGGAAAATATCATATGTGGTCACATTCGCGGCCGTCTTGATCGTCCTTGTCGTCGTATGTGCCCCGGATCATACACGGCGAACACTCGCCACTCACCCTTCTTTTAGAACATCTTGTCTGCACGTCTCCCAGACTGGTTTGCCACAGACATGTTTTCTCAGGTCACCAATCCTAACAATCAGTTTCAAGGCTCATCGCGACTTATGAATCGGATATCTCCACATCCACCATCCGCTACGGACTCGTGCAACGCTGCGAACGCTCTGTTGTCAGCATCCCTGGTCCAGGCAAAGGACGTCTTGAATACTCGGACTTTGAATGTCGCGCTTTCCCTCTCAAGGTTCAAGACGGTTGTGAAAAGGAAAATCACCTCGCCTGTGCTAAATGGGTCTCTGCGCAGTATTTCTCTGAGCTTGGCATCGGCTTCGCTTCCATGGCTCTCGCAGCCTTGCTCATTGGCGTGAGCACACACTCCAGGCGCCGTAGGGTCTGGAGAGCCGTTGCCGGTCTAGTCTTGCTCCACGGTAAGCAACTCGCCATCTTCTCTCGGCTGCGACCAACCCTTTCCAGCCATCTTCCAGCTGATCACGTTTGCTCTCGTAACCGAGCTCTATAGTAAGAACGCCTTTGATGCGTTTGAACATGCTAAACCTGGTAATGTATCTTTGTACGAGAAACCAGAGTGGTATTCACTTCTTACAGGTCTGGGTTATGCGCTCAACGCGGTCTCTTGGGTCGTCGGTTTTTTCGTCGGTTTTGCCGTTATTGTAACTGGCATTGCTGCTGACCGCGGTCACAAATGGGCTGCCGGAAATAGAGCCTACCAGCCGATTCGGGGTTAATCGATAATCATATATCGACGAATTTCTTTGCTTAACTCGACCTTTTCTGTACTTGGCTTCTCTGGTGTGCCCCTATCTATTGCAGTACAAATGTCCAACGCTCGTCCATACCCACAAGACCCAGACCCGTCAAAGTGGAAATGTCATCGTTCAAATAATCATTTAATAACCAATGCAACCGCATAAGATGTCGTCACAACCCCTCGTCAGGGTAATCTACCTGGTCATATAACCGGAGTGTCTCGTTCCAATCTCTTTTCCTTCGCCTACGCATCGAAAAATACTTGGCACCGCTCTCCCACTTGCTTTTGACACGGCCCTTCTCCCGGCCCCCACACTCCAAAAAATGTTTCCCTGGGTCTTGAGGAAGACCCAGGGTTCTCACTGCCATGTTCATGATGCGTGAATGTAGGTCGTCTCGTGTCTCATGTAGTTCCTTCAGTGCGGCAGGACCCACCCAAAGCAGACGGAATAAGGCGGTGAACGCCCTGAAAGCCGAGATTGCGTCCTCCAGCCATCTCAACGTCATCCACATTAACGCGGGGACCAGAAATACCGTGATCGTCGCAAATGGGAGTGTGAACAGGACAGATGACATCCAGACAATGACCCCCGAGATGAGGCCATACACGAGCTTGTATTGGGCAATTTCGTCCCAGGTGTCCCAAATGGGCCCGCTCTTCTTGAAATTGTGCACACCAATAAAGGTCGCGACGAACACTGGCGCCCACAATACGAGTCCGGGAAGGGATATAGTCATCAGACAGAAGGACCATATTAGACGGATGAACATCCGGAATATCATCGTACGCCGACGTAACGGCCGTCGAATGCGGTCGTCCTTGATACCCCAATCTACAAGCTTGTCTTGATACCGCTGCAAAATCTAGTAAACAAGGGCAGTCGCTGAAGCTAAGCGTAAGTTACCTTCAAGTCATTGCGTAGTCTATTGATATCGTCGTCTTCTCTTTTCTGCTGGCCAGATTTCTCGCCTTTTGCTTCGGATAATTTGAACGCCTCGACAAAAGTTCGCATTACACGCACAAAGTCCCCTAGAGACATTGATGTCCCTAACGGGACATAGATACGAGTGGCAAGCTTCGCAGACCGGATCAAATCCCAAGAAGGTGCATCAATGGTTTGAGAACTGATGAGCTGGTGCATCCGTGCCGTCACGTCTCGGATGCAAGCAAAATTGACAGGGGCGAGAAGCTCTGGGTTGTCCTTTACAGAAACAGCTCAATACAAAAGAGGTTCCAAGAAGACGTAGTGGCGCTCACCTTTGGAGTGAATTTCATAGGAGGGTTGAAAGTAACCAATACATCAGAACGGAAATGCTGTCGATGCCTTTCACAGATATGGTAACTGAGGGGTGAAAGCTAGTGTTACAGAGCTACTTACATGTACGTCAAGGAGCAGGTGAGAATGGATATGGAAAAGTCGGGATTGTCACGATTCCGAGTTAGCACATCAGAGAGGAGCCTTGCCACTGAAATGGATATTCCAGAGACACGTTTAATTGAGCTATGAACAAACGTACCACCCGTTTTCAAGGGGGCTATAGTAGGGTGATAGCGACTGCCGCCTTCTGGAAACAAGCAGACGGCGTCACCAGCTTCGAGTGCCTGCAAGGTTTAATGAGGTCGATTTCATCCACAAATGGCTGATGTTTTACCTGCATGAGCATTTCCATTATCACTGTGTTGTCAGTATCTCCTTGGGGAAAGTCCTTACGCCGCTTGATTGGGACAGTGCCAGCAGACTGGATGAGCCAGCTAGTGAACGTCTTGCGCCCGAACTGGGTCGACTTGGCAGTTAGGCGCAACATATTGCGCGTCTAGCAGTGTCGGCTCAGTATATAAACGTCAGAGTATTTCTCAAAATTACCTGCGGGGGAATGGAAGTGACTAGGATGCTAGACCGATAGGGTGTCAGCGGCGGAACGTTGTATTGAGCGGGGAACGACGCACAGAGCATCGGTGAGCGAGTTGGGGTGGTTAGCACAGACGATGCTAAATTTACTTATGGTTAGTCGAAATAAGGGACCGCTCAGATGAAGCTTCTCTCACCAAGGTTCGCCAGTCGTGGGTATGTATTCAGCGTTTTCCACGACTATTGTACCATAGAATATCTTGAGAACAAAGTGAAAGAGAAGGCTAGGGAGCGGCTGAGTGACGGTACATGGCAAGACGGACGAGACACTGACCGAACAAGGATGTACGACCAAGTCGTTGGCGATCCCTCTGGCATGGGTTCCGGTCAGCGTCGCAGCGAGCTGAGTTGAGTTGTTGGTTTGGCTGAATTCATCCAATGCCATGATGGAGTCAGCCCTGGCAAAAATTCGACCACACACGTCCTCCTCCTTGCCCCATCAAAAAACACCCGCAACGCTCCTCCACGCGCTCGAGTTGACATTGTCAGAGTCCCACACAGATCGCACCCCGACTGCTTACTTTGCGGCACTGATAACTACCCTCGATGGCACATTGCAAAAGAAAGACACCGCGCTGGGCGAAGGCGATATCCTACCAGCCATTCTCTACTTGCTTGCCTTGATAGCACCTTTCGTTCCCCGCCCGGTCATACAGTCAAATCTGAGTACCCTTCTCTCGCTCACCTCCCCGTTGTTTCCGTCTCTCTCAGCCCACGCCCCTCCACTAAGATCCCTGCTCACCTTGTACAATTCCGTTTTCCATGTGCTTGATCGATCACAACTGGACACCCCGGCCGTGCGCCAGCCCTTTGCAACCGTCTTGCAACTGTGCCTTGATTCCCGACCAAAGGTGCGCAAACGCGCCATCGATCTGATCAGCGATGTGTTATCCAGTCCACCGAGTCCACTTCTACGCCATCCCTACGCCGAGCGCGTCGCTGAGTGGTTGCAAAATTCCCTTCATCAAGCTAGTTCAGGCGTCTTGCCAAAATCAAAATCCGCCACAACAGAGTTTTCGGTTGACAATGCTATTCGTCTTCTTGCATTGCTACGTCCTATTCTACCAAATCTCCCACTCGATGTAAGCAGCATGTCCCAGTGCCCGAATTCGCACCTGACTGGCATGACAAGGCCATCCCGCCGATTACCACCATCCTCCTTACTTTACCCAGACTTGGCAATCCATACTTGTCCCAATCGTCCTACTCAATTCTTTCCGATCTCCTTTCCGCTTCGGTCGACTCAGGCACTCAAAGCAGCACAGAGCAGATCCCTGCAGTACTGAGTGCCGTGCTGTCGTCTCCACCCCACAAGTCTGACACCACTGTTGCTCCATCGTGGCTGCGGGTTCTAGGGAACGTCATGATTACCTACCACTCTGCAGATCCAGAAGCATCATCACTGGAATTCATCAAGGTTTGGAAGACTGTATGGTCTTTCTTTGAGACGCATCAGGCGCAAACACGCAAAGCGGTTGCACAAGCACTGGAATCGCTCGCTCAATGCATTACTCCCTCCATGGCTCGCACGGCAGTGGGGGATACAGATGCCAAATCACCCGTCAGGGTTGTCATCGCCCAAATTACGAAAGCTTTGGATTCCTTGGCCTACGCATCGGCCATCCCGGAGTTGCTACAAGTCGTATCTTCCCTCATCTCGAGTCTCGACATGCGGCTTGAAAACGACAAAACGACACTCGCAGCCGAGACATTACTCCTGCCACTAGTACAGAAAATCGCCGACCTCCGCATTCAGAAGAATTTTGAACACAAAGAAACCGTAGATATCGTCATATCAACAACGATGAGGGTTATGGGGCCTGCCGTCGTACTCAAAGCGTTGCCTCTGAACCTCGAGCCTCAGGACCGGTTCGTGACTATCCCAACTTCCTTGCAATTCACTGAGTCTTTTGTAGTCAAGCAGGGCGCGAACCCCGCGCCTTCTTGTTACCGATGCTTGCCCAGCCACATCCTTCTCCCCTGGGTCACTTTGTCTCTTACTTTGTTCCTCTGAGCGAACGGATGTTCGACTTTCAAAATACAGCCGAAGCTCAGGGGAGACAGTCCGAGGCAAAGGTCTGGAATGTGCTCATTTCGCAGGTTTGGGCAGGCTTCGCAGGGTATTGTCACGCACCTCCGGACGCTAAACATGCAAGTACTCGTATACATGCCTTTATATGCCCTCCATCTGATGTCCTATAGGCACTCACACCAGCTTTTTCTCAACTTCTCTCTCAGCTTCTGTACACACAGCCCGAGCTTCGACTTTCAGTGCTCAAGGGACTCAAGTCTTTGGTTGAATCTAGCCTCTCCGTATCACAAGATGAACCCGAAGATTCCAAAGAATCTCCCATCACGGCAAGTCCCATCACTCGCGCAGAAGCGATACGAAACATCGCTTTTTTGAAAACACAAGTAGAAAGCTGGTTCGCCGTCTTCTTCAACGTGTTTGGTAGTATCGACAGGGAGAGTAGGGGCTTTGTCGGAGATGTCATCAGTACTTGGGCAGACATTGCCGACTCTCAAGAGATTTTGAAAGCTTATCGCAAAGTTGTCGAACTTTTCCAGCAGAACCTTGAAAAGCTCACTGCTGCGCCGAACGTGCAGCAGAATGCGAATGTGACCACCATGACGCAAGATCTACTCATATTGCTCTTGCCTTGGCTAGAGGCCCAACAAATGATGTCTCTTGTGCAGATATGCATGACCACCGAGGTATTGTGTTGCAAAGACAATGGTGTACAAAAGCGAGGCTACAAAATCCTCGCCAAGGTAACCAGCAGTGGAAGAGTCCAAATTGATCCGCTGGAAACCCTGCAGAAACTTGACTCTTTCATTACGGGTCTTTCGCCTGCCGCCAAAAAGGATCGTTTTGTTTTATTGACAAGCCTCGTACCAAGTATACCACCGACGTCGCTTCATATCATCCCATCTCTAATTCCCGAGGCCGTGTTGGGCACCAAGGAACCCTCCGAAAAAGCTCGATCTGCGGCCTTCGAGCTGATCGTGTCTATGGGCCAAAAGATGAATGAAGGCGGCCTTGTGATGAGACAGATGGTTGATGGTATGGACGAAGATGTTCCTCCTGAAGGTTTGTGTTTTCGTTTGAGTAATCAAGTCCTCGCAGTTTATGTACTCCCAGCAAACGCGAGCATCAACGAGTACATGACAATGGTTGCTGGTGGATTAGCTGGAGCGACACCCCACATGATTAGCGCAACCGTGACCGCGATCTCGCGACTTGTCTTCGAGTTCAAAGGTCTGGAAGAGTCATGCTTCACATCCCCTCATCTGTTAATGTACTTCGTCGTGCAGATACCATTGGTCCGCAAATGCAAACCGAAATCTTTACGACTCTTTTGGTTTTCTTGTCTTCGTCGAATCGTGAGATTGTCAAGTCCACCCTCGGTTATGTCAAACTCGCAATCCATACGCTCCCTGTCGACCTCCTCAGGCCTCACCTAGGTGAACTGGTCCCTGCACTTCTGGCGTGGTCCCACGATCACAAGAATCATTTCAAGGCAAAAGTACGCCACATATTCGAGCGAATGATACGACGCTTCGGCTGGAACGACGTATATCAAGCTGCGGGTGAAGAGCAGGCCTCCAAAGTCCTTGTAAACATCAAAAAGCGGAAAGACAGGGCCAAACGCAGAAGAGCTCGCGAAGAAGAGGAAGGTGACGAAGACGAGGTAGCGCACTCCTTCACAGTGCATACAAATTACTGATCAACTTACCAGCGCCCTTCCGGGAAGGTAGCGACAGGTGACGCTTTTGAAGACGTTCTCTATGGAAGTGAGAGCGAGCTCGACGAAAGTGATGACGAAGAACAAGCTCGACGTGGGGATAAATCCAAACGTAAAGGCAGCGAACACGGTTTGCGCCTTCGCATGGACGGCGACGAACCCATGGATCTTCTGCAGAGTGCTGCCTCACGGGTTACACGTACGTTCTCGCGGAAACTTTACCTTGTTTTATGGATACATACATTTCGCAGACGCGAAAACTGATCGTAGGCGAAAACCTGGTCAGGATGCGAACCGTTTCAAAACCGACGAAGAAACCGGAAAGCTGGTTATTCCCGCAGAAGGCTCTGATTCGGACATCGAGGTCAGCGCTCGCAGGGCTGCCAAAGATGTCGCAGGCAACGCATATAGAGAAGGTGTCACCTCAGTGGACGGTTTTGCGCGTGGTCCTAATGGGCGTATCAAATTCAACAAAGACACGAAGAAGCGCCGACGAGAGAACGAGGATGATGACGGGGATGTTGAGATGGCAGATGCTGAGGCACCGAAATCCAAAACGAACAAACGACGCTCGGGAGTCAAGCTTGGCCACGAATTCAAGGCAAAGGTATGTTTCCTGCGAAGATGGTTTGTACTGTGATCTTGATGGAATCTCAATATATAGAAAGCGGGAGGTGATGTTAAAAAGGGAAACATTGATCCCTACGCCTATTTACCTCTGTCTCAAGCTGCGAAAAGAAAGGGTCGCGACAGGATCGGCATTGCTGGAAAGAGGTGACACCCATGTACCTAGTCATCTCTTTCGTTGCAGCATAACAAAGACTGTTAACCATATAGTGTCTGATCGTGTGGGGTGCCAAAGAGACCATGAACCCATGCGATGGGCTGCGCCCAGGTAGATATGACTGCAGTACTCCCTAGTGCCTTGGCTGCTACAGCTGCAAGAAGTTGGGCATCCAATCTGTTGTCACCTTCCATAGCATATTGCAACAAACAAACAGTCGGTATCTGCCATGAGTCGGGAATGGATGACAGCAGCCTGTGAGTGATACCTCCACCGGGAATGAATGGCACATGCCAAGAACTGCCCTCGGAACGGCGATCTCGGGGTAACGAAGAGTAAGGGGGGACTGGCAAATCTGCAAGGGGAGCGAGCGGGCCTCCCTGTAAGGGTGGAGATACCGGAGGTCGGATGAATGTTGTTGGCGTCCTAGCGGAGAACTGAGAATGAGACGTTGGACGAAGAGCCTCTTGTACTGACTGCATTTGTGAATCTCTTCTATCAGATGTGTCGACTCCTCCCATAAATATTACTGCTGACACGCCAGATTTGCGGATGAATTGGAGCAGCGAGTCGGTGAACTGTTGCTTAAACATCTGCGCAGAGAGGGTTACTAGCGAGAAGAATTATTTACTGGCACTGATCTTACTTTGAGCACGGGCGACCGCTGCTGAATGACAGCGATCTCGCTTTTTGCCCCGCCGAATACTAGTCGAGCGTCCATTTGTGAGGCCATGAGGTCTCATCGGATAGCACGGAGGGCGACTTACGTTCGATGGGAGTAGTTATACCGTCTGTGCCATCCTCGCGTGCACCGACGACTGGCACCAAGTATATTGGATCGAATACGCCTACGCGATCGAGCTTGAGAGACGTGATGAGTAGATCGGCTGCTAGTTGTGCGACATTTCCGACAGACACCACGGGCTGAGTGCGATATTGAGATCCTTCCGTGGAGATGGTACAGTGCTTACCACGAGGAGTACCTTGCCCGAGAGTTTGTAAGCGGTGTTGAGTGGTTGATAGAAAGACATGCGGACTCGTCACCGACGATGGCTTCGCATATCTCTGATACCGATTATCTTTCAAGTGCTCGAAAGGGACCTTAGTCCATAGTCTCTGGTAGTATATCGGATAGTACATCCGCCTGTCACGCGGAAGAGCGGGGTTCGACTCCCCGCCAGAGAGACAAGTAGACAAATTTTTTTTTGGGTGGCTTTCTGAGCATGCAATGTCCCATTACATTTTACTCTATGACATTGACTCTACTTTAACTTCTCCAGCAACTCGGGCACAACCTCGAAGAGATCTGCCACTAGTCCGACATCGGCAACCTGGAAAATCGGGGCATCGGGGTCCTTGACAAGGTCAGACAGCGTCACATCAGAGGATAAAACAGCGAGTTACCTTGTTTATCGCAACAATGAGCTTGGAATCTTTCATGCCAGCGAGGTGTTGAATTGCTCCCGATATTCCAAGTGCCATGTACAGCTCAGGTGCAACAACTTTACCAGTTTGTCCTACTTGCAACGAATTGTCTGCGTAGCCCGCATCGACAGCTGCTCGCGAAGCACCAACAGCTGCTCCCAGAGCATCTGCAAGAGGGTACAACGTAGCTTGGAATGTCTCGGCGTTCTTAAGTGCTCGTCCACCAGACACCACTCGGCTGGCAACCCCCAAGTCGGGGCGGTCAGATTTGCTTAGCGAAGTGGAGACGTGGCTTGACGGAGGGTCAGAAACTTCTACAGGATCAAGGATCTCTGTTTTAGCTTCTGCTTCACCTGCTACGGCAGCAGGAAATGCGGTCGACCGTACGGTGAAAAACTTGATGGGTACCGAAGACGGCGCTCGAACCGTTGATATTGCATTTCCTGCGTAGATTGGTCGGGAAAATGTGGTACCGTTGGACGAAATATCATGTTCGACTGATGTGATGTCTGATACGGCCGGAACATCAAGTTTTGCAGCAACTCGAGGGAGAATAGATTTAGCGGACGAAGAATGAGCCGAGACGACATGTGTGAAGGGTGAACTGCTAGAGAGTATCTTCTCCAGGAGCGGTGCGATAATCTCCGGTAATGGTGTGGAGTACTGTGGAGAGATGGAGTGGAGAATGGCATCTAGTCCCTTTATCCTGTAGTACGGGCGTTAGTTGACGCTGTTGAGACTCGCGAAGACCGACATGCTTCTTTGCCTTGTCTAACACACTCGGTACTTGGTCCGGCCCACCTGCAATGAGACCGGTGACTTTGCCGCCAAGTCGGGAAGCAG
The DNA here is from genome assembly GCA_038089695.1 of Xanthoconium separans. Lineage (NCBI taxonomy): Eukaryota > Fungi > Basidiomycota > Agaricomycetes > Boletales > Boletaceae > Xanthoconium > Xanthoconium separans. The sequence goes on along the minus strand of JBBPLG010000102.1, from coordinate 18,584 downwards.
CGGTCAATGCGGAGAGCGAGGCAGACTCGAGTTCACCATTACGATGCTCCAGAAACACCAGGGCGTGCGGTGACTGAGAAGTGGAATAACTTCTAGCGAACAACGCCTTGCTCAACGCTACCGTTCTGATGCGGAACATGGCGGTGATGCGGTAGTAGAGTCCGTAAGCACGTGATTTGATGAAGTACTTGGTTGTTCGTCGAGTCGAGTCAATCCCTGAGACCAAATGTCGTTGCAAGGTTTGATATCTGGTTCCGAGTGTGCCGTGCCTGCGAACCCCCTAGCACAAGTTCTCAAGCACACCGAAGGCGACAGGAGCTTGCAACAGGTGTGTACATTCTCAGCTCACGCTCTGGCAATCGATCGACTTGATCCAGGACCGGGTTGCAGGACCTTCATCGTTTCGGGTATGACAGTCTTTCCACTTCCAGAATGCAACCATCACTCAGACGTTCATACAGCTACAACATCTTCCGGGAAGTGCGCCACCTCAAGCTGCAGAACAAGATGTCGAGATGGCAAGGCATTTTTTCGCAGGACCGATGGCGCTATCGGCATCACCTCTTCCATTGACGTCTCCTGGCCCTCATCCAGAACTTTCCCGCTTGGCAGAAGCTCATGCTGGGTTTGATCTCAATCAAGCTTGGGTCAGACAACAACAGCCAGCGTTTCGCGACAACGCCACTCAAGCTCCATGGGCCTCTGAGTTCACTGGGCTGCGCAGTCAAGCTATACCAGGATCTTCCGCCCAGAAATCGGGGCAGCAAAGCTTGGATGGTATGTACCAGCACTCAGAGTCTTTTGCTTTGGCACTCTTTCTGACGCCGATAAAAGTTCAACGTCCTTCCACAAGCCTCGGTATCCCGTACAATCATTCCATGCCTACGACCATGTATGGATCCAATTTGACCGGCCCTGCTATGTACCAAAGCTTCAATCCCGTTCTTCATTCCGTGTCGTCCGACAAAGGAAAGGGAAAGGCCCGGGATGCAGACTTTGAAGCTGCATTTGCACAAGCCGCTGCTTCCCTCAACATTTCCGAAATGAGCAGCTCCGCAAGGATTGTGGAACTGGACACCACGTCTACCGCTACCGAACCAGTGTCTGAAGATGTCAAAAATAGCACAGAATTCTCCGGGTTGGTTTTATGTTTCGTGTGTCCCGAAAACGTGACCATGCTCTTTATCAGGATCTGGCAAGAGTCCGAGGCACCACCAAAGAGTGACACTTTGGCGAGGTGGGAATCAGAACTCAATCAGCTCATGACAGCGCAGCGTGAAGAACTGCAGTATGATTATGGTGGGGCGATGCAAAATGCATGGGAGAGCGGAGTTGGTGAATTCACGGATAGAACGACCGATCATCCCAAGTTTGATGAACTCGGATACCCAATTCTCTCCAAATATGTTTTTGGTGAGGCTCATGCCATTTATTTCACCCGGATATATGTTGAGGTTGATTTAGAGCAAAACAATCCGTTTTTACAACTCTCCACATCCATCCAGTCTCCGTTGAACGAGGCAAAGGCTCTCCTTGAACGCAACGGGTCGCTATCGGAGGCTGCGCTGCTATTAGAAGCTGCTATACAGACCGGTGAACTTGGTGACCTCGAATATGTGGCCTGGATACTGTTAGGAGAGACAAGAAGCATGGATGAGCGTGAGGACCAGGCCATGCGCGCTCTCATGGAAGGAGTTCGGGGGGCAGAAGCTGCTGGTGCAAACGGAGAGGGCATGTTGGTATGAATACACCATTCTTCAAAGTGGTGATCTGATTCATCGATGCTTTCCAGTCACTTGCGATCTCATTCACTAACGAATCGTATGACCGAGCATCATACCATATGTTATGGCGTTGGTTGCGTGCACGATTTCCGACCTTCCCTATGCATGATGATGTCGAGAAAGCTGTCCGGTCTCATTCAATATGGGACGCTCATGATCGTCTCACTGAGGTCTTCCTGGCGCTCACCAGGCAGCAGTATGATGAAGGCATAGTTGATCCTGACGTCCAGATAGGGCTGGGTGTCCTATTTTACAATAAAGCAGAGTACGATCGTGCAAAGGATTGCTTTGAATGTGCGTTGTCTCAACGTCCCCGGGTGCGTTCTGTGCAAATTCTAGCGTATCGTCCATACTTAGCCTTTCCTAGGATTATCTCCTGTGGAATCGGCTTGGTTCATCCTTGTCAAATGGTGGTAAGCCAGAAGAAGCACTGGGTGCCTACCAAGAAGCACTCAGTCTCCGCCCAACATACACGCGCGCAATCTACAATGTTGGAGTTGCCTGTGAGTAAGACAGTGTTGGCTTATTGTACGATATTGATGGTCGTGTAGGTTTGAATATCGGTAATCACAAAGAAGCTGCGGAACATTTTCTTAGTGCCCTAGAGTTGCAAGAATCAACAGGAGATAAACAAACAAGTGATCAACTTTGGTTTACCCTGCGACGTGCCTTTTTACAAATGGTGGGCCGACTCTTACCGCGGCTGTGTCTTTGCTTTTAACATCTACTTGGAAGGACCGTAACGACCTAGCAGAGTTGGCTAAACCCGAGAATCACACAGCATTGAATGTTTTCCGACGGCATGGATTTGATTTCTAGACCAGCATTGGTAGTTTGTCGGAAAAGCTGTACTAATGACAGATAGACATACAGTCTGTTTTGTCTGGCGCGTCCTTGCACGCTCTGTCATGCAGATTGAACTTGCCAATTTGTACGACGTCACGGTAGCTCCTCGGTTCAAAATTGCCATCGAAAGTGGTCTTGGTTTGATGCACCATTTAAAGAGCCTTCGATATTTTCACTATCCTCGCGTCTCAGGATCCCATTGGTACAGCGATGCCGACAGTAGTGCCAGTAGTCCCGGCGGGAGACCGACTTGGGTCTGCCAGTTAGGCCCGATTCGGGTGCCACCTCCGAGGATACTCTCCAACGTAGGACCGGGGGAATTCTCTGGTCACGTTGCCCTTGTACGGGAAGCCGCGCGGGTGTGAATCCGTTTTGATGAGTATTGGACCTGAATAAGCCTGTCAAAACTTGGGTCATGGGGTACATATTTCTAGCGAAATGACTTATCAGTTGGCATTATAAGTACGGTAGGTCGTTGCATACCCGACCGCCATCCACACACCAACCATGTCCGGCGTCCAGATGTAGGTCCTTGATCTTTGTCCTCCAGATCATGATCCAACTAACCTACACCTACTAGTCATCATGTTTCCAGGCCTACAGGAACCTCCAGCAATGCGAAGCTCAACAAATTTTCCAGTCAGTTGACACAAGACAAGGTGAGCCTACTTTGTATTCGACGTGATATAAAAGGGGCCACTGACTTGTATATCACATAAGACCCGAGGTGGTGCTCAAGCCATGCGTTCGCAGCCTGTGTCCCTTCTGCACGGTGAATTCTGATGTGTTGACCGCAGTCTACGCTACTGGTTTGACCGAGGAGGATATGGACAAGCCGCAGGTATGAGTGTGCTCGCTAAAACAGCGCATCAACCAATTTTCCCTGATAGATCGGTATCTCTCCGATCTGGTGGGAGGGTGAGTGTGTGTTGTGTTCAAAGGCACAAGCCTGATCATCATCAAGGCAATCCATGTAACATGCACCTCGTGAGCACTGCTTAGTGCATTTTGTCTCCGATTCATGCCGATTCGTCCGCAAAAAGCTCGACCTCGCGAAAAAGATCAAAGAGGGTTGCAAGGAGGAAGGCCTCGTTGGCCTGACGTTCAATACCATTGGTGTCAGGTGTGTGGTTAACCGGAGTCTCATTGACGAAGTTCATCGTAATATTCAGTGACGCAATCACAATGGGCACTGACGGTATGCCCCATGCCTTTTTTTAAAAAGATATATCTATTCATTCCTGTCTTTATAGGCATGCGTTACTCGTACGCGTTTGCCGAATGATTAAGGCAGTTGGAAGTGTTGGCTGATTATCCTTGATAGGCTGCCTAGTCGCGACCTGATTGCGGACTCTGTCGAGGCTGTGAGTCATTTTCTGAATCATTGCTATCTTCGCCACTCTGATTGACGACGAACAAGGTCACCTTGGTGAGCCGATTCCCGTAGTGATAGCGCCGAAAGACCCAAAATTTGCCTTGTCAGGCCCAACATTATGACGGCAACATATCCGTCCCGGGATGCGACAAGAACATGCCTGGTGTTCTAATGGCTGCCGCGCGACACAATCGACCTACCATTATTGTTTACGGTGGAACCATCCAAGTAGGTACTCGCCATGTCGATTGTCCCTCGATGGGATTCAAGAAGGGCGGCACTGTAAACATCTCAGATGCTTTCGAGTCATATGGTTTGACGATTTCCACTTTACTCTTCTTTCATAATACCCAAGGTTATCAGGTGCATATGCGGTTGGTCTTATCAATGATGAGGAAAGGTTTGACGTGGTCAGGCATTCTTGTCCCGGAGCAGGTGCTTGTGGTGGGATGTATACGTGAGTACATTTACTGCGGTGTTTTTTGTTGTAGGAAAACCACGTTATGATGGCAGAGCGAACACCATGAGCTCTGCCCTCGAGGTGTTGGGGATGTCCTTGCCGTATTCTTCTAGTACGCCAGCGGTTTACCCAGGTGAGCGAGATTCCCCAGTCGATGGTAGTAACTCACATTATCTTTATAGAAAAGATTCAGGAGTGCTTCAGGGCCGCAAAGTATATGAGGCGTCTACTAGAGTTGGATTTGAAGCCCAGGGACATTCTTACCCGCCAGTCGTTCTTGAACGCAATTACTATTGTGAACATTCTTGGTGGATCGACCAATGCAGTACGCCTCCATTGTCGCCATATTTCATGTGTCTAATAGCGGGAAGGTACTCCACTTGCTCGCAATCGCCCGAGCTGCTGACGTCCCACTCGCAATTGATGATTTCCAAGAGGTTTCTGACAGAACACCGTACATCGCCGACCTCAAGTATGTACTCAGACAAGTCTGCCAAGTTCCTTGAATTGATCGTGATGGAAAGGCCATCTGGCAAGTACTACATGGAAGACGTTCACAAGATTGGCGGAATCCCGGCCCTGCTTAAATATCTTCTCAAGCACACCAATTTAATCGATGGTAGTCAGATGACTGTTACTGGAAAGACGCTCGCAGAGAATCTCGAGGATGTGCCAGAACTCGACTTTGAAACGCAGGACATCATCAAGAGAGTGGAGAACCCAATCAAACCGACGGGTCACTTGACGATTTTGCGCGGAAGTTTGGCTCCTGGGACCGCTGTCGCTAAGCTGACCGGTAAAGAAGGTTTAAAATTCGAGGTCCGTCTTTGTGTTTTGTGGGACTAGATCCACCTCCTGATCAGAGATGACAGGGCGTTGCAAAATGTTTTGATAGGTAAACTATATCACGATGCCTCTCAACGAAGGCTGAATTTTGTCACCAGCGTGCACGACTTCTACCCCTCTCTGGAAAAGGGAGAAATCAAACCAGGCACTGTGCTCATCTTCAGATACCAGGGTCCGAAGGGTGCTCCCGGGATGCCCGAGGTGCGCTGTTCAGTTTGCTTGCCCTACATATCTTTGACCTTCAAGTCTGCTATAGATGTTAGGTAAATCCGGTAGAGTGATTGGCTTCATCCGTACTTGAGCTTGAATATTTGATGGGAGCTGGTCTCGGCAATTCGACCGCCCTCATTACTGATGGTCGTTTCTCTGGGGCATCTAGGGGATTTATTATCGGTATGGTACTTGTTGTCGAAATATCGTTCAAGGTTCTTACGACTCTCCTGCTAGGACATGTTGTCCCTGAAGCCACCTTAGGTGGTCCCATCGGTCTCGTGAAGGACGGTGATCGCATCATCATCGACGCTGCATCGCGAACCATCAATTGGCTAGTAGACGAGGACGAGAAGACGGCACGCAAGAAGGAATGGGAGGTTTCGGGTAAGAGTACCTTGAAAGAAAAGAGGGGTATTCTGTATCGATATGCTAGGGACGTCGCGGTGAGTTGGGTTCGTGCATTTCCACCATCGCGCCGCTGATTCGAGCGCCAAAGCCGGCCAGTGAGGGGGCATACTGCGACTGATTTCCAAGCGCTGCTTTCAAATGTTGTATGTATGCGTGGTAAATCATTTTTGTACTTGTAACGCTGTGAATTCGTACACGCTAGTACATGTCGCACTCCATCACTACAGCCGCCTCGTATGTACTCGACAAGTACTCTCGTTCTTACCCGTCTACGTCGTCTCTTCAAGGCACTCGGGCTCCAGCCGAATCTGAGTGGCAGCACTTCACGAACCCACCCATGCGGATCATCCTGGAGGCCAAGAAGTCACATTGCGTTCAACTAGTCTCTATGCGCTTGAAAATATTGTGGAACGTACATACAGAGTCGGACGACTTGCATAATGGACAGGGGGAAGTCGTCTTTGTGAGCGATGATTCACATTGTTCACGGTCCGCTTGATGCCATTCATTTTGTCAGGAGGACCTGGAACTACTGTCCTTTTCATCTTTACCGACGTTCCAAGTGCAATCAGACCAGGGCCTCCCACTGAAAGCAGTGTATCGTGATGCAGTGGTCGGCATCCGCTACTTGCATCCAAAGATGGTCCCTCTCGGTTCTCAACCAGCAAGTGATGGTGTCGCCCATGACAGTCTTTGCCTGACTTTAATCTGTCCAGACATACCGTCGCTTCCAAATCACGTTCAAGGATGTCGCGGACGCGTCGCAGTTCATCGAGGCCATCAAACCAATCTGCCCCTGCAAAGCCAATCCCCAGCCGACGCATATCAATCGACAGGCCACAACGCTCTCAACTTCAATGACGCGGGCTGCGACGACCGTATCCGGCCACGTGCCTACCCGGTCCGCCAAATTGATGGAGCGCCAAAACACGATAGCGACGTCTATTGAACTCAGCCCCGCCATGTCAAGCATATCGAATCCCCGCCCGGAGAACCAAGTTTTTTTTATCGCACCATCCTCCGCGACGACTAATCTTTCGTCGGATGACAGTGCTTTTGTGACCTGCTCTGAGACATCCCACGACGCGCCGGCCAGGTTGGACCTCCCCAAAAGCCGTGGTCGCGACTCGGGTTCAAGTTCCTTGCCGAATTCATCGCAGCCTTCATCGTCGGATCAAAGCATAACGATGCCTCCGCCACCTGTTCCGCGACGTGCAACACACTCCGCCGATACAATCACCCAGGGGCCACCAGGGACGGTAAATGCAGTCGACGAGAGAACGCAATTTCTTTCATTTCTAAGCAAGCACCCCTCTCTATGCCAACTGTCTCGTGTGGAACTCCAAACCCTCGTTGGTCAGGTCATTCGAGAAGAGGGATTCCTCCAGCTGGTACGCGAAAGTGGGTTGTGGCACCCCACGACTCACGTTATCATTCCGTAGCTTGAAACCCTGGACACTTTATGGAGAGAGAAAGGATTTCTTGGTCGTCGCTAACGGATTAGTGATACAGCCAATCTCCTTGTTCATGCTGTACAGTTGTAAATACATCTTCTGTTCGTCGTGCTAGCTTTCTGGTGCTTCAAGTGGCGTGCCAGCGATTTGCAACTCATGTACGCTCTCGAGACCCACCCCTCGCAGGATTCTGCCGATCCCCTCCCTTTTCATGGCCTCGAGTTCTGACTCGCTCTTGGCAAGGAGCATGCCAGCGAAACCAAGTGAATTAACACTGATCAGTTGCTGCGTCTCCTCTATTTTGTAGGCTTCGTGGCGTCGAGGTATCATATGCATGTGTTCCAAGGTCAGAATGACGTTGTAAGAAGGAGAACCGAGAGGGTAATCAGGATCATGTCGTACGGTCGATATGACGAGGTCAAGGAGGGACAAGAAGGGGGGAAAGAGCACGTTGCTCAATTCGTCCACAGAAAGGTTGCCCGTGAGAGGGGGGAGGCGGAATACATGATTGGCATAAGGTAGTGAAGAAATCGCAAACGGTTTCCCTATATGCAGATCCTTTAGTTTCGCCTTTCATCATGGTTGCTCGAATTGAATTACCAGATATTTCGAGTTTTGTGTTTCGAGCTACCTTTTCGATGGGAGGACCGTGGCTTCCGACTTCGATGAACTGGATATGTTTGTGTGGCTGGCTCGCACCGCTGTTTGATCCGCCTGGTATATCATTCGGAATACTAGAAGTCCTTATCGGTGCTCTCAGAGCCAATGAAAACTCACAGTTGTAGAAAGCGATGAAATGCTTATTTGACTGTCGAGCAGCGAGCAAGAGCAAATACGTCTGTACCAAATCCTGGGGCAAGAGGGGCGACGTCTGCGACTTGAATTCTTTGAATCACAGTTTGGTAGGGACATGCTTCACGACGCGCGAGCACATACCCTTGGTGACCAGGAGAAAATGGTGAGGAGCCACGGAATATTTGTTCAGCTGCCCTGATGGGTCATGGTTCGGGAAGACGACAGGAATCGGGTGTGCTCACCAAGGCGACGTAGTCGAACACATCCTCGCCGTCCTGGAGAGAGAGTTCTCCTAGGTATAGATGTGGAGCATAAGGGGGAGAAAAAGGGTTCTTCTTGGCTACTGCGTTGGATTCCGAGGAAAGGGAGAGGTGTCCCCCAGCATCCCGATCGACTGGCTTTTGCTGGAGTGCAGTGCACAGTCGCAACTCGAACTGACTTGCAAGGTAGATGTGCATCTGCCCAATCGTGTAATACAAGCCTCACCTCGAGACCGATATCTTGGTGTTCGTGAACTACGGATGGAAAGAATATCTGCTCCTTTGCGTTCTCGAATTTCTCGGGTAACGCAGCAATGATATCAGATGGCTGCATCGTTGTGGTTGGGGGTATCTATACCTCGTGTGGCGTGCGAGCACATCTGTGATTGCATTTGACAACAGAGCAACAAGGGATCATGGCAACTAAACTACAACGCAGTTGAATAAATAGAACGTAGGACCGGGGTAGGGATCAATGAATGATGTACATTGTCACATCATATGTCGGCATGTTACAAGTGTCCTCGAGCCTGGCCAGCACGACTCGTATGATCTGCCTTTGGATCCTCTATACGCTCGCCAAGGGATAGGGCTTTGACGTAAAAGACGACAGCTACGAGTGACCAAAGAGAGGCATTCGTACCCTAGGGGGTCACGTAGTCAGCATTCGAAAGTGCTGCCAGTCGAGCTACATACCTGATAAAATAACATGGCAAAGAAAGATTGCAGAGCGAGCAGCACGATCCTTAGTGGTATGCTGCGATGTATGGGCGAGCCCTTGAGGAAGGGGAGAGGATATTCTAATGCAATCACGATAAAGCCGAAGACCATGGTAACGATTTGGATGATGGGAGCTTTGACAATGACGGGGATGAAAACACGAGCCTTCGGGGAGGGTCTACCAAGGAAGTGTGAATGTTTGTCTTTCGCAAAGAGGGTACAACGGACTGGATGCCACCTGGGTTGCGGAGAACACCGCCAACAAAGTCCCAAAAGAACTTGCGGAAGAGCATGCCATGCCCCAGAAGCTGGCCCAAACTGCGTCTTGCGTTCTTGTCGGGTTTGACGAGGGGAATGGCTCAGGTTGAGATACGCACAGATGCTCGCCGTGATAGACGATACGCGACGACTCATGCCAGAGCAGTTTCCATCCATGTATCGAGGGGACCAGCGAGTGGCTCCGTGATGGGCCCGGTTTCCAAGGCCCAGTCAGTGTTCCATCCTAGTTCTCCGTCAGCTCAATAATTTGAGCGTATTAGAAGACGTCGTGCCCGTCGTTGGACGCAGCGAGCAAGTGGTCATAAGGGGCATTTCGTGGCGGTGTCGTACCCCGGATTTTGTGTCTCCTCCACAATGTCCAAGAAAAAGCCCAGTCTCGCCCCCTCGCGAGATCTCATCACCGTAGGGCCAAAACACGTACAGAAAAAATACTCTGGAAAACGCGATGAAAACGGTCTCAAGCCATCTACATCTCGTGCACTCGTCTTGCGCAACGGCAAGTATGGTGCGCGCGGAACGGGTGAACTCATGCTCGCCAGTCGAATATCCGGTAGAGAGAAACTCGATCTTTTAGCAGGTATTGCTATCTCATCACTTTCAACACCCCCCACTTGACACTTCTCTAGAGGACCTCGTATTACAGAGATCACGAACGGCTCTTATGGCCCCCTTCAAGCTCGACAAATGCATCAAAATCGCAGACTCGCAGTACAATGGTATGTTCAAGCACACCCAGCTTGCTTCATTCCTTACCCTCTCTTCAAGCTTACCTCGACGACATCGCCGATCTCAAGGACAATGATTGGTTCTATGACAGGATCACAACCGAATTGGTCGCAAGGTCTCCCCGTGGTGCGCAAGATAGCGAGCAAGCTGCCCGTAACCCGTCACACGTTGCTTCAGTCGTATCAACGAGGTTTATGTTTTGATTTACTTTGTTTCTACCTCGCTCACCATACTCCAGGATACATAATACTTATTTAGTAGCATCAGGATGGAAGCTTGTCACAGACATTCTCCGCGACCTCCAGAATTCTGGTTTGAAAGATGCGACAACCCGCGTTCAACTTCAAAGTAACGACAGCTTACGCTCACGATACCTGGTCTTGTGCGATATAATCGGCACTCTAGTTGACCTCGGACAGGCACAATCCTCTATTCTTGCCATGACCACACGTATGCTACCCCGCTCTTTGTGTTGATCTCTGTCCCTTATATACCTCAGCGCACTACTCCCGGTACTTCAAAGAAGTCGACAACATGCAATCAGGGGAGCCTTCCATCGCCTTCGACTGGGCCGGCCTCAAGGATGCTTGCAGATCGTTCCTGGACTCCATTATCATCGAATTATGTTTCCCTAGGTCACCATATCCGAAGCGAATTTTGTATCAAATCTTGCACGATGCCGTCGACGAGTCTCCAAGGGAAGCTAAGAGGTTTCCCCAGTCAATGTGGGATGCTGTCGGCAATCTCTCTGTAAGCTTCATCCAGCATAGGTCTCTCTTACGCTGAAAATTTCACGCAGGTTTCATTGGAATTGCAGGAGCTGCTGGAGAGCCCTCTCCTGGGTCCTCAAGGCGAGAAGCTCAAAACGCTTTCACGTCAGATGCCAGAGCAATACGACAAGTGGCTCGATGCTCAACTTTACTCAAAAAAGGCATCGGAATCATATGGAAACTTCAAGGACATTATCTATCCTTTGGAAAGAACAAAGGATTCTTCCGTGCTTGATAACATGTGGAAGCATATCAATCTCGTATGATTCCGAGATTTGTGCTGGCCCATTAGTCTGATCCTTCTTCAGAGCTACAAAGCAACCTCGGGCTTGTCGATTGATTCGCTTTGGGGGTTGGACGAGGCTCTTCACCGTACACCTCAATGGAGTTCTTTCTACATGCCGAGCCTCCGCAATTATGGCTCAGATTCAGAAGACGAGAAGCCTTCGATGCATCGTATCAAGACCACTGGACAAAGAAAAGCCAGTGGAAACAAGAAATCCAAGAAGCTCCTTGCAATAACCGACGGGCGCGAGGGTGACGAGAGTCACGATTCCATGCCTGGGCTCCAGTCTGTATCCGACAGCTCTGGGGACGACGACGACGACGTTTTTGAGTCTGAGAAAGATGAAGAGGAAGAAAGTGACTACGACGACGACGATGAAAGTGAATACGACTCGGAAGACGAGGAGCTCTACCGGACACTGTTGAGGGAGGCGATGGATACCGCAATGGCTATTCCCGAGTTTTTCGATCCCAAAACAAATGTTGCCGAATTCGATGCACTGGCAGAGGAGAGGAAGGGCAATCCGTTTTTGAAACTCCTTGGATCTTTGAGAGGCGAGATGACACTATATTGCAGAGCTACATCCACTAATGTAGTTATAGGGCGCATGTTTTCATCCGATCCAAAGCTCAGCTCGAGCACACGTACTGAACTACGAAAGGGTGGTCCCTTTGGGCAAAAGAGCCAGACTGCCAAACCTTCCGCCAAGCCGGCTGCTGCTTCTGACATTTCTGGTGGTAAAATCACCCCCGTGCAGGCCATGCCAAAAAAGGAGCGTCAGCCTGGTATGTCAGAAACGAGGGAGTAGTCCCAACCTGCTGAACCCTTGTTGTTAGCCCCTCCTGTCGCGGAGGAACCGAAAGACTTGCGCGCAACCGTTGAAGACGCAGAGGACGAAGAGGATGTTCCCTCTATACCAAGCAAGAAGAAGAAAAAGAAGAAAACAGCGCCCAGCGAGCTGCCTACAGTTCAGGAGGACACTGTGCCCGCCATTTCGACCCCACCCAAGAGTCTTTCTCCATGCGCGCCTGCCGAAACGCCTGTTAAAGTTCCCTCAAGCACCGCTCCTGCCCCCAATGCTTCGGTCAATTCGCTTGGACGCATGTCGACGTCGTCGCTACCTATTGAGCCTACGGTTGCACAATCAGCTCGCTCTTACTTGCAGGAGCTAGGTTCACCGAAAGAGAAGGTTAAATCGCGACCTAATCACGCATCCCTTTTTTCGGATAAAAGGGGGTTCCTCTCGAAGCTCAGCTCAAAGGACAAGACAAAGAAGGATGATCCAGATGATCCAAATGTCAACAAGAAGTTTACATGGTTCAGCAAGCTGGGCAAGAAAACTACTGATTATATGCATCAACTGATGCGTACGAAGGCGGACGAGAAGGTTGGGCCGTTGAAATGGGAAAACTTTTTAAAGGTTAGCTAGAAGCAAGTTTTACAAGCCCCGTAATCAAATATTACCATAGGTTATGCGAGAGATGGGATTCAAGTATGATCCCAGCACCGCAGGTTCGTCTGTCCGCTTCGACCCGCCAAACCCAAAGGACAGGGTAAGTTTTATCAATTCCCGAGTTATCGAGCTGATCAAATGGAACATTCTGCAGTCCATTATCATTCACAAGCGTACGTTCTTTTTTTTTCTGGTGTTCCATCAATTGACGTCCATGATAACTCAGCACACCCTGATTCGACTTTATATCCGTCCAAATTGAGAGAGATTGGCAGTAGGCTGAAGAGATACTATGGTTGGTCAGAGGAGGATTTCTTGAGGCGTACCAACACTGTTTGAGGTTTGAACCGGCTATTATCCTTTACATCCAACTTTCCTGTATAACATTCATCCATGATTCAGTGTGTGTGGTATGTCGAAAATATACATTGGAAATCGAAAATCATGTACTAGGTGAAGGAATGACGTTAACTTTGAACCTAGCATTCATACAGTGCATGCTGGAAGATGCCGCTACATGAAGAAGACAGGGTCGGAGCTGTGCTCGACTTGATTCGTATACACTCACGTTGGCCAGTATTGATTGCTGCGATCAAGTCGCGCTCCCAGTCTTGTGCAAGAGCTCGAGAAAATGCAGCGTCACGCTGTCTTAACGAGGCCCCGCCATCGCGGATAGAAAACCACAAGAAACGGATTAAATCTTCACAGATGACGATGATCTGGGCTGTATCGTTGCTGCGCCGCTCGTTTACACTCGCGACGATTTCATCGTTGAGTTCGTCAAGTGCGCGCAGACGAGCGAGAAAGCGTTCTCGTGTCATGATATCACCGCCGTGCATCTTGAAGGTTGATTAGAACTACAGCGAGATGGATCAGAATCTGCGTTACCTTGAAGTAGAGCGACTGGTTCGGAGGGTTTGGACGGCGCTCCAGCTCAATGACCAAGCTAAAAATTTGGATTATAAGTGATCAGTGAAGAGACGGATGTCGTTACCAATGGTTGGCCAGACGATCTTCCGGATTATTCGCTAGATCCATAGCCCAAACCGCCCAGTTGTGCAACTCAAACCTCCAATTATTGATCCACTTGGAGAGTGCTGTGTTGAGTGCATTGGCCTGTGGATCTTTGGCGAGGCTGTCCCGAAGGGTAGAAGTGCACCTCTGTTTGTGGGTCTTCCATGCGGCCACTTGGCAGTCTTTCGAGCAGTATCGCACCAAGCTTGAAAAAAAAAAAAATTAAGATGTGGATTAAGTTTTTGGTGAATTTAGAGACCAACCGGCAACGAGCACAAGTCTTGACCTTGTCTCTTCCTGCGTAGACGTTGCAGTAGTTGCACCTTCCTTTGGGATCCTCTGGCATCTGACCCGTGTTGTGTCCAAGACGCGTTCAATCTCGACGCGTCGAACCGCACGTGAGAATATCATGATTACTCAATCATGCCAAAGGATCTTGGCCAGGACGTCAAAGCCAGCGGTGCTCGCCGTCGAAAACGATGGCGGCGAGACCTCCCCCAGCGCGTCCACACATCGGGATACTACATTCCTCGTTCAGTGCCAACTCAAACATGGACTGGGCCGAGGACGATGTTTGGGACAGCGCATCCGACTCGGAATCTCCACGTCACTCCACGATTGCCCACTCGTGGAGGTATTCATCGAATACACAGCCAGCGCGACAACCCTCGCTTGCGACAGCACCGAAACCCGTTCCAAGAGTGCCCACAAATTCATCCTCGTCTACTCTTGCTCATTCTTACACCCATCTCAATCACCCAAGTCCAAGTTCGTATCCTCCCAAGTCCGACTCAGGTCAATCGGGTTCTGCCAAGGGCGGATGGACCATGGTCAGAAAATCGAGCATGTCGCAAAACAGCACGGATGGGACACCTTCCAAGTGTTCCGATAGCAACAAAGATGCCGATGTCGATGGCGACATGGTCGTAGGCGAATTTGATCCAGAAAGTGTTGAACCCAGAACTGCGAACAGAATAAGACAAGATCAAGGCTCGGTCAAACCCGAAGCTGAGGAGATAATGAATGGTACAGACAAAGTTTTGCCGTAGCCATGCTTTTCTGAATGAACCAATAGATCCGTTTTGCAGGCTCTTGCATTCGCCAGTTTCTAAGCCATCTTCACCACAATCATCCAGCTCTAATGATGGAATATCTCGTCGCACGGGTGATACAGACAAGCATTCCCGAGAATCGTCCATTCGTAGTAACCGGCGTTTGAAATTCGTCGACTGCTTGAGCAAGGAGGACGTGAACATCAGTAAGTATTTGATGCAAACGCTCAGTGGGTCGCTATCTGACGATATTCGTTTAGCCGATCTCCGAAAGCTTGCATGGTCTGGAACACCGAGCTACCTCAGACCGATTGTTTGGCCGATACTTCTCGTACGTTTCTTCTGCTTCCTTGGTCGACCAGTCAATTGAAATACCTCAAGGGATATATACCTCTACCATCCAATTTACGTGCAATCACGCTCGCTCGCAAACGAGGGGAGTATCTCTCGTTGGTCGAGCTCGCCTTTGCCCGAGACCGTCAAGGTGTTGATCAGCAAATCTGGCACCAAATTGAGATAGATGTTCCACGGACGCGACCTGGTGTGCGTCTCTGGATGCAGGCATCCACGCAGCGCGTACGCGGTCGTCACTTCTTTGTCATACTTTTTCTGACCTCCCTGCAAGTAGAGTCTCGAGCGGATACTCTATGTTTGGGCTATACGCCATCCGGCAAGCGGATATGTTCAAGGAATAAATGATCTCGTAACTCCCTTCTTTCAAGTTTTTCTTTCAGCATACATTGGCAAGTTCGCCATTTTCCGCGGTGTTTTTCATGTCATTTCGATCCTTACTCATCCTAAGAAGATTCGGATCCAGAAGTGTTTGATACCTCCCTTCTCCCAGAGAATATCCTAAACGCCGTCGAAGCTGATTCGTTCTGGTGTCTCTGCCGGCTTCTCGATGGTATACAGGACAACTACATATCCGCTCAACCGGGTATTCATCGTAGTGTGAAACGCATGTCTGAGCTTGTAGCTCGTATTGATGGTTCGTCCAACTTTCCCTGTGTAGATCTCGGGTAGTAACAGCGTAACGAATGGTAGCACCGCTTTATACGCATCTCGAGTCTCAAAACGTCGAGTTCATGCAATTCGCATTCCGTTGGATGAATTGTCTGCTCATGCGAGAAATTAGTGTGCAGAATACGATACGCATGTGGGATACATACTTGGTCAGTATACTTCCCTCTTTGCACTTACCGACCAACGTTTCCCTTCCCGTCAGGCGGAGGGAGCTGACGCATTCTCACAATTCCACCTTTACGTTTGTTCCGCTTTTCTTGTCAAGTGGAGCGCGAAACTTCGACAAATGGATTTTCAGGCGAGTTTAAAAGCGCCTCTGGTCCGCGCGTTACTCAGTCCCACTCCTTTCGTGCAGGGTATAATCATGTTCCTGCAATCACCTCCAACCCAAGACTGGGGGGATCATGAAATTGAACTCCTTCTCAGCGAGGCTTTCGTCCTCAACTCAATATGGCATAACGCGCAAAGTCACTTCAATGTCAAATAGGCACTCGGGAGTTCATGTGTTTGTTGTCATGGATGACCCTAGATGAATAGCAATGAGGATGTAGCAATAGGTGTAATGCTATGTGTCCATGTGGACGACCAAGGATTACTCTGCCTGGACGGCAGCAATTTCTCGCTCCAAGGCTTGTTTCAGATCCAATGATTGCTCTTCGGTTTTGACCCGAACGCTGAAGGGTGTTGGTGTACTGTCTTCATATCCAACGAACGAAACCGCATTTACTCCCAACACAGGCTTCAGGCTCTTATTTATTCGGAAATTCTGTTGAGAAGACGATAAAAAAAAGATATAGAGAGGAACGCCGTAGACTTACAACAATGATTCTGCCCGTGCTACTATTCCGCATGAGAGCACGCCGCACGTTGGTTACCTTGTGTTTCTTCAGTCGGAACATTCCTGTTGGCCGGGGTCTAAACATCAAGGCTGATTCGAGCCAGGAGAGAAGACGAACCGACTCCAAGATCTTTCCACTCGTTCTTACCTGGTGATTTGAACATTCGATAGAGCTTGCACTTCACAACATGCGTCGTCTCTTCGTCCTCTTCGCCTTCGCCTTCTTCATCATGAGCACGCGAAGGCAGCAATCTTGCCGTATCATCCTCACCGCCTGCTTCGTTAGCTTCCTCCGGCTGCGGAGTCGACTCGGACGATTTATCAGTCATGGGCGGAGAGAACAAACTATCGGTGGGTTTCGCTGATGGCACCCCAAAGCTAAACCCAGTGCTCGATGGTCCCGGTACCGTAGTATCGCCAGCGCTAGGTGTCACATTGCCGAACCCAAACCCTACGGGATTCCCAATACTTCCTGCTGGTTTCCCAAAAGCAAACGCGCTAGTTTTAGGGGGGGAAGCACTGCCAAAGACACTGACAGGTTTGTCGGAGGAGGGCCGAAAAATGTTTGCCGGTGTAGAGGAAGATGTCACCGTCGCATTACCAAAGATCGCACTAGTGCCAGACATCGAACTGCCGAATATTGACGTTGGTTTAGATGATGCGTCACCGAATGCGTTCGTGGGTTTGGTGGTTGCAAAGAAACTTGGGACACTGTTGGAGCCGGGGCTGGGAGCCGTCGAGGTTGGCCGTAACGATGAACTAGCAGATGAACCCTCCGTTTCCTGGCCTGATGACACGGGAGTCGGCTTGAGTGCGGCATTTTCTATGGTCGAGGAAGCAGCGAATGTAAAGCCAGGAGTGGAGGGTAGGCTCGATGTCGAAGCGGGTGTGCTCGAACCGATAGATTTTAGAGGGTCTGGCGCAGTGGTAGATGTGGATGTGGATGGTTCACCAAAGGACAATTGCGTAGGCGCAGAGCTCGAAGGTGGTACAAAGGGTGCGAACGTGAAACCAGTCTTCGTACCACTTTCGCTGGCTGATGGAAGTTTGGAAGGTGCTTCAGTGGACCCTGCAGGTGGTTTTGGCACGAAGAACGACACAGGTTCCTCTGGTGGTGTCTTGGAGCCAAAAATGGGGGCCGAGTTAGCTGTGAAGAGGCTGTGGGTTACGGACGGTTGTGAGGAGCTGTCAAACTCGGACTGAATTGTGGTCCGCAGGTTCTTGTAGGACTCTACTAAGTTGGCAACGTCACAGAAGGGATCCTTCCCGACTGCAGTTGATATTGCGGAAAGGAAGGAAACATTGAGACCGCGGAGGGACTTGAAATATTTGAACGCAGCAGATTCTGTCTCATCTGCAGGAGTGGAGGTTGCAGGTTTCGGGAGGAAGCTCATATCAGAGTCCGATGGGGCCTGTTTGGGAACTCCCAAGAAAGGAGATACCGAAGGGATTGGTTGTGTGGATTTGGATGTAGCTTCGAATGCATGGGGCGAGGGAGCTGATGGCTGGGCAGTGAAAGTGAAGGGATTGGACGCGGCGGTTCCTGCTCCGAAACCAACGAACCCCCCGAACTTCGGAAGAGGAGCAGCCTCCTGAATGACATGTGAGCAATGATGGTTACAGAATACGCGTCTCACTCACTGCTTTGTCTACATCGAGAGCGGAAACTGGTGCTAATCCGTTAAGAGCTGGTGGCTTCGAAGCAGCCAAGGAACGCTTGGGCAAAGCGCGTATTCTGAGACGCGGTTAACGACGTGATACGTGCAATGAAGAGGTCGGAATGGCATACTGTCTCTTGGCTAGGGCAGCCTCGTCCGCCTTTTGGAAGCCCTGAGGGTCCATAATTTCCTTGTATACGTGAGCCGAGGGGTACGACGAGGATGAGCAGCGCACTGACCTCGATCTCGTCGTCGTCAATGCCGTCCTTTGTGAGCTGTTTGTCTGCGCCGCGCTTCATGGTGAGGACGAGGTTTGTATTGAGG
>JBBPLG010000101.1:0-48626 GCA_038089695.1 Xanthoconium separans | reverse complement strand
GACGGGGCAATGTGAGGGCCCTGAGATATGTAAGATTACTTGGTAGAAGCTTGAAATGTTGCGGAATCCGTAAAATGCGAGATCACTCGTGACACGAAACAGGCAAAGACTGCTGCTGCAGTTGTTCCAAGGGCCCGAGATCCACTTTCAGACTGCCGAATTCGGAAATCGCAGGTTTCTCTTGCCTTTTATACGTTTCTTCACATTTATTCTCAAATGTCGACAGTTGAAACCACTGGCACAGGTTACTGGAGAGGCTTCGTAGCAAAATTTGGTCGCTTTAGAGTTCTTATCATCGGGCGCGCGAATGCTGGCAAGACAACCATTCTTCGCGGAATCTGTGACTCTACGGAAAACCCAGAGATCTACGACGGCGATGGCAACAAGGTATGCATCTAGGCTAGCGTATGTTGTCGTTCATATATATTCACGTAAATCGTAAGATCGATCCATTGGAAGTCGAGGGTTCCATCGGGGTACGGCCTGTTTTGAGTCAGTCATGATAATCATACGATTGATCGTTGTTAGCGCGGAATTCACAACGTCGAAAACGAACTGATTTTCCGCAGCAACGACAAACTCATCTTTCATGACTCACAAGGCTTCGAAGCTGGCCGAGTAGACGAGTTTTTACGGGTGAAAAATTTCATCGAAGATCGTGCAAAGACTCCCATTCTCAAGAAGCGTATTCACGCCATATGGTGAAGAATATCAGTCTGTCATGTCATGGTACTTTAGCTCATCCCGTATACTATATAGGTATTGCATTCCGATGGACAAAATTGAACGAGCAGTCCAGCGCTCCGAGGAAAAGTTTTTCGATGAATGTAATCCTGGGAATGGTGAAACCTTGTATGCACCTGTATTCTCCAACTGACGCTGGTGATCTTTTCAGTGCCTGTTGTTGTGCTATTCACAAAATTTGATGCACTGTTGGCTGTAACAATGGGAGAATTGACCCTCGCTGATCAAAAACTGTCGTTACAAGAACAATTGTCAAAGGCCAAGCCACTCATTGAGGTGATATTCAATAGGGCTGATGTATGGGGTCGTCTTTCCGCAAGGAAATACGCTCCCAAAGCACAAGTTCGGATCGGAGGTTTGTATCAAGTCATCCTGTCTTATTTGTGCCAGGGTTGACCTAATATCATATACTAGACATGCACAAGTCTAATGAGGGATGCAGTAGACTTTTGGAAGTCACTGCAATTGCCCTGGATGAAGAAGCTTTACAAAGGTTGCTAATCTCTGCCCAGGAGGTAAACATTGCACTTTGTGTGAGGCATGCTGTCCAAAAGTGGGTCAGCATTCATACTTTGGGTACACTAACACTTGTATTTCATTGAAGGTTGGTGTTTGTTACTAATACAGCACACAAATCACTCCATTCAACATCCATGAATGAACTGGAACTTCAAAAGCTTGCATGGTGGTTCCCTCATCTTCAAGTGAGAGTTTTCATATCAACTTGTATATGATGAGTGTGTTGAATTCTGGTGAATCATATGTAGCTTGTGAGTTTTTTTTGCTTATGTTGATGATGATGCTGATGGTTTAATCTATGTTCTTCACTTGTTTTGTGAATCAAAGATGGTAAGCTGGAGCTATTTGCATTTCAGTTGGATGGTTATACTCTTGCTTTTCAAACCATAGATGGTGAGTTCCATTACAACATGCTACATATAGAGTGCTTATTTCATCTCTACCCTGCATCTTGATAATATAGACTGTGAGTATATTGTGACATATCATACTCATTTCATCATTATTTTTCCTGCTTTACAATTCATAGAGGGTGAGTTGTACTTGGTGGCGTATTGGTGGATATTCAAACTGATCATTTCATCACCACTCTTCCAATTATATATCATCTGGTAAATAGTCATGCTGACAATTTACACTACATTGTCCTCTAAAATTTATAGGAGGTGAGTTATTGTGATAACTTGATAGACCATTCTTCATGCTGCTCTGCAAATCAATAGACAGTGAGTCATACTGGTCAATCTACCACATTTTCTTATTTTTGATGGATAGATGGTCAGTTATATAAATGTAACATATTGGTAGGATTATGCTGATTACTTGGCAATGCCTGCTTTGGAAGTTTAGGAGGTGAGTTGTAATTGTGGTATCTCTTCAGCATGGCATGCTTATTATTTCACCCACATGCTTGGAAATTTGTAGAAGGTGGGTTGTAACTGCAATACATATTTCAATTGTATAATTGATATTGATTATTCACTCTGCTCTCTATCATCAATTATAGAAGGTGAGTTATTTATTACTGCATATTGGCAGAATGACCATTCTCATTATTCTACCACTTCTTCTGTGCATGAATTATAGACTGTGAGTGGTATGTTATTGACATGATTACACTCATGATTTCAATATTGCATTAAAACTCACAGGAGGCAAGTTGTGTATATGTGAAATTGATACAGTATTCAGATTGACATCCTGTTTCCACATATCATTTGTTTCAAAACTTATAGACAGTGGGTGTTATACTTCATACCAAACCAACCATTGTTCATCCTTATAATAGAGGGTAAAGCCATATTTTGCTTTGTGTTGCTGGAGTTCATGTTGATCATTTTATTTCTACTTCTACAGGAGGTGAGTTGTTCATTACATCACATCAATGGATACAATCTTCATTTTTTTTTGCATTTATAGAATGTAAGTTGTATTTTGCCAACTGTTGACAAGGTATTCATGTTGATCATTTCATTTTATTCATTTCAGAGAGTAAGTTTACCATAATATATTGGTGGGTGGATGCTAACTATTCATTCTTTGCTGTGTGTTCTATGGAAAGTGTAGAATGTAAGTTATGCATTGGCTTGTAGTGGAAGAAAATCATGATACTGATCATTCATTCACCTCTAACACATATAGCAAGTGAGTTGCTTTCTATTCATTGGAAATGATAGGCCTTATATTGACAATATTGTGATTATACATAGGCAGTAAGTCATGCATTGTGATTATTGCTTGTTCCATGATCTCAACACTGCTGATGGATAGCAAGTATATTGTTTCACATTGCTCAGTGGTCTATTTTTTCATGTATTTTTTATAGTTGGTATGTCTTTTTAAATCTTTATTGTCTCTTGATTCTAATATTCTAAGTAGGATGTAGGTTAACTCCACTAAAGATCTTCAATAATGAGCTATTTATATACTGTTTTTAGGAGGTATGATCTAAATGACAAGGAATGTCTGGTATTAACAAACCCATTAGGAGGTTGGTAGTATATACAACAAGCATCATGCATAACATCTAATGACTTATAGCTTGTTTTCAAAAATCAGGTGGATACTTTATGCTTTTCAATTGAGAATTGGGAATTAATTTTTGCTGCATAGGTCTATGCCACTAAAAGTGAATACAACATTCTAAAGCCATACAATCCAGTAATTCTTTTGACTATACCTTTTATTTTCCAAAGCTAAATATAAAAAGCCCTCCTTTTCCACATGAAAACAGATTCTACAAGCTGGTGTTGGTATGTACAGACTATTGAGTATAACAGATACTTCATTCACCTTCCACAACATAGATATTCTAATAATATTGGAACATTCCTTCTTTCTTCACCAGCAAAAGAACTTTTTGCCACTTTCTTCTGCAGCTCAGAAGTATTGGGCACCTGACATGTGTAATAGAGTCAGAAAGGCATTAGAAGAGGATATCTTCAAACACTATCTCAATGCACCCTTCAACCAAAAGGTGGAGATGATTACCAATGTCATTCTCCAGAATCGCCTGTATGTGGTAAATATATTTTTCAAAGTCACATTTATTGACAAATTTTTGGACCATTTACAGTACAAGCTGAGGAAGGAATGGTTCTATCTCAGATAATGGTCTTGAATACTTTTGGTTATGTTGCAACCAGAAAGATCCCAAGGAGCTTTAAGTTATACTTGATGCATGTAAATGCTGAATAGGATTTGACTGTGAACCAATAATATCTCCTATTGGCATGGCTTGGTACATCACATGTACTAGTAGTATGGAGCTCTTAAGTGATTCAAAAGTTGTTACCTTGCTTTTGTGCAAGGTTTCTTCCACACCCATATCTACATAATTGGATGTTCATGTGACTCAGACAAGCCACTCTTGGTGTGTTGTACACAGTATCTGAGTTGAAATGAGTGGGAACTGTAGGATCACAGTCCAGGAAACTAAGGGGAGACAGATACTCATATTGTGTCTTGGACAAGCCAAGCTGAGCCAAGTCTTGGCTCTTCCTCTCTTACTACTCTCCAACCCATATCCCTTTTAAAAAGTTCTGATTGATGTATACCTTTTGACAAGGTACACAAGCAAGGTTTCCACTGCACAAGCAGCACTTCCCAAGTTTTAGAACATAAGTCAATAAATAATCTTTTAGATGGGAATCATCCAACATACATAAAATTGTCCCTTGTAAGACAACAAGGATTTGTGAATTGTGGTTTGTTGGTGCAGGCTCTGTGACACCCCATAAGATTTCCAGTGTCTACCATAATGCCCTGCAGACTCCCAGCACAGCTTGTGCTACCAGCACCACTTCCACGCACCTATCCCCACCGGCACTTCAAGTTGGTGTCCCTTCCAACTGGGTACCAGCTACAACACAGGCAATGGCAGAGGATCCCTCCCACTGGCAGCAGGGTCAGGCACACCTTCGTCCCGCAGAGCCCATTGTAAAGCAGAACGTGTTCAGCTTAGTCACTCAACACTGTCCGTGTTCTACTCCACTTTATGGTTTCATCCACTCATCCCAGCAGATCGAAACCTATCGAGAAAGGCCAAAGTGCCGCGTCATCATGATGGTGCACCTCTCTTCATGTTCATCAATTTGGTTCGCACTAATACATCGAGTTCAACAGAAGACATGCCTGACATCGCACCCGACGAGGAGTATGTTATCCCTTCGCCTTCGCACAAGCCCATCAGACATCTTTTTTTTGCACATCCTAGGAACCCTGTGCGCGCAGCTTATATGTCATCCCTCAAGTCTCGGATAGCTTCCCTCCTAGAAGAACTCACCTCCGTGTACAAGGCACAAGACCAATACACACAGCGTATTTTTGAAATGCAAGAGACTCTCCACAAGAAAGAAAAGGACCTTCATCAAGTACGCGACGAGAACAATCATCTACGAAGAAAGGTCAACCAACACAATGAACTGATGATGGAGAAGGATTGCACAGTACAAGTAAATACCCCTCATTTCCGACGTGGTCCATAATCTCACTGTCATAGGTTCTACATGACGAGATCAGCACACTTCAGCTAGAACTCAGTCAAATTGAGGAGCGCAACCAGATCCTCTCACGCGACAATGCGAAACATCTCCAGCGATGGCTTGACGAGAAGCAGGTGCAGGCTAATAAGATGAATGAAGCGATGGACTTCTATGAAGACATGCGTCCACGACACCAGGCCGTTCTTAACTGGCATGGCACGGATGACTGTCCACATCATCCCTCAGATACGACGTGAATGAAATGAATTGTGTCCGGGTGATAGATCAGGATGATACGAAAGTTGGTGTGCATCTAATCACTCAATTTGCAACACCTAACTAACCTATTGCACAAGTGGCACGCTGAGGGTCATTGTATCTGAACATTAGAGGACCATGAAATTTATGGTTCTGGACGACAATCATTTGGCCAGTAATGAGAAAGCACATGGCAGAGACGCGTACTGGGAATTATAACTTGATCCTGGAGTAGTTTGAATGGTCGAGAAAGTTGTCTGGACTCCTCTTGGGATGCTCATATGTATGTAGCTGTCGGTGGCAACCGATATTAGTCAGGAATGACCTATGCACATTGAAAAAAATAAGCTGCCCATGTCCATCTTAGGTGTACCATGTTACCATACGTCTCATATGCCCCAAATTAATTTGTTCGGAGAATGCACCCGGATAAGTGACATCGACAGCGTGAGGAATATATGTACTTTGTATGCGATCCCTTGAGACACCACCGTATGCGTCTTGGTTTGTTTGCATAATTCCAGTGAACATTGAACAAGAATCTAAAGGTTTCAGCGTGGATTGTGCAGCCAGGTTATAAATTGGCGAGCAGGCTGCCAGAGTCCATGCACCAAGCATACCCCACTGTCGGTTCCACTACTCCCTAGGTCCCAGTAATAAGCAACGCCGAAGAATCACCTTCTGAAATACGAAAAGGTTCGCTGGTCAATCGATATTGGTTAGGCAAAAATCCATATATATCGACAAACACAAATCATACATCATTCGACAAGACATCTATACACCCTAACATGCACCTCTGCCGTGCAGACATTCTCCAAATCAGAGTGTCAGTCTTCGGGAGCAGCTATACTCTCCTCGATCACTTTGGAGTCTGTTAGCCTCTTTACCGTCACGCTACCGTCCTACTCACGGGGTCAACACCAACGAACCGTGACGTTGACGGGAATGCAGACTGACCTGGTTACCAAAGTAGGCTGCCTGCGCAATACTGCAAAACAGACCTACTTCGACGACACCCGTCACCAACTTTATCCTCGTCAATAGCTTGCTCCAGGAATGAAGTAAACATCGTGGTTGCATAGCAAGCATTCGACGCACCGAGTACGGATCCTTTATAAATTCCCTTGGAAATGGGGCATCAATGACAAAGTTGCCATTGTCAGTGACGACAGGGCCTGCCTTCGCTTTCGCCATGCGAAGCGAAGCGTTGGGTGAGCCGAGGGTCTCACGTAGGTTCTGCAGCACCTTGGCATAGGCAAAAGGAACGACCTCGATCGGGACGCCTTGCGCAAACTAGATGATCACCGAAGGAAATAAATCAAAGGTTCGTTTCGTGGAAGGAAAGAGGTTCCCAAGGAAAGCAGGCGTACGTTCTTGCCCAGATACTCGCTGTTCTTCCTGTAGTCGGCTACGAGGATGAAACTTCGAATCATGATGAACGGATGAATGGTCGCAGAGTATGTCACACACGTTTTTGCGACCTCTGCAAGAACTTTTTCTCGCAAATGACACGCTCCTCCACCCTTTATGCAGTTCAGCTGAGGGTCGACCCTACAGGGACGATCCGTATTTGCGTAAGTGTATGACGAGGGGCGAAGAAGGTGACGGACTCGTCTGCACCGTCTATGGTCACATCGATTGTTAGGTATTGGTCCACGTCGCCGAGGTTAAGGCGAGCGGCGATGATGAGCTCCTTGGACTGAAATCCGGTAGGGATGAAGATGCGGTCCTTGTTCAATCCAGCGCCCTGCTGTACGATGCGCTCGACGACATATGGCACGGTAGACCCTGGGCATGGCGATGTGTGAGCGCATGGCAGCGCGGGAACTTAAGCGCATACCTGAACCTATTCCAATAATCTTGGGGTTGGTGAGTATCTCGGATGGACTTGGCAAGCGATGTGTCGCGGTACCTTGTGGTGAGGAAGGATGTGTTGATCCACTGCAGTGTAGGCAGCGAGTCGTTTGGATTGCTCGACGACTGAAAGTTGAGACATGAAGCCTTGATGACTTGGGATGAATCAAGCTTCGTCGGAAACTAGCTTCGTGACCGGATGAACATACGGGGAGTCGTGAGAGCTGGTCTGACCATGCAACGCCCAGTGTGTTGGAAAGCGAACGGGGTTGAATTAGTGATTTGGGCGACTGACAGACCGACTTGTGAGACACAGGATGTCTTGTTGGCGATGGGAGACGGAAGGAGAATGGGTGAGACGTCGTCGAGCAATTGTCCACATCTTGACCAACGACTTTGTCGGTGAGCACTGGTTGACTAACCTGTGCTCGACATTTCTCATCTTCCCGGGAACGTTTCACATTTAGCACGAGCAAGAGGGAAGATGAGAGCCATCAAAGGTGCGCACACGTTCGTTAGATAGAAGAAAAAAATCTAATAGACTACTGGCAAAGGCGTCCTTCTGACATGGTGAGTGTCGAACACGCGATAATCAGTATCTTGAATGACACGGCAACAGCGACTCTGCGGTGAAACAGATACTTCTCTCGATGAACGAGAAAGAGCCTTTCATAATAGAGGATTTGGACGAGCACCACTTGATCATCAAGGCAGACGAGGAGTACAGGGTACGAAAGGAATTGGACGCCGAGGTGGGCACACACACTTATTTTGTCAAGGCGTCTCGTTTGAATACCTGGTTAGCTGGAGAAGAATACATATAGCTTGGATGCCAATTAATGAACTTGCTCGTCGTTTTGGGGCTTGTGGTCACCGTGTTGACTACGACTAATAGTTCCTGTCTTTAACCTCTTCGAGACGTGTTCGGGGTGTCCAGGCACTGTCTGACGATGTCAACGGCAGAACAGCGAGTTGACCGATGATCGCACTGAGACCAGCCTATCCCATCTCAAGTGAGCTCCCGTGTTCACAACAATCGAAACTATTGAATTTCAAAATCTTAAAACACTTGCTGATGATCCACCCACATCACCTCTGATACGTGCTTGCCTCACCTCGTTCGAAGTCGGAACGACCATGGGCGACCCGGTCATAAAGTCGATGAGTACGAAAATTTTCCATCCCTCGTCGTACGGCACTCAGTTCATGCAGTTGCCAGTGGTGTTCTTGACAGCCTGGTCATCCTCATTTTCGTGTTCAGACTACGGATACGCATTAAAATGCAGCGAGTAGGTTGGGATGATATCTGGGCGATAACAGCCTTCCTTTGCGGGATGCTCAACGTCATCAGCAACTGGATCTACCTCGTTAAACTGAGTGAACATTCGATTCGATTGTCCTAGCCCGCTTCCAAGCTCACACGGACGTGCTCACAGGTGTAGGTCGCTCTCCGTCGATCGCATTGTGGACATACATGTTTTCACTTACGTGTCTCATTTGGTACGTCGAGACTGGACTTGTCCCGACATGGCGCTAACTCCAGGTCCCACAGGGCAGTTCGCATAAGCATAGTCTTCTCGATCCTTCGAATCATTCCAACCAAAGAACGTCTCCATTCTTACGGACTGATGCTCGTCACCTTCTTTTCTCTCACATGTTTGGCCCTCATCACGCAGAGAGCCATCTCCTGCACCCACGCGTATCGCGTCTTCCAGTCATCTATATCAAGTCACTATTTTACTTGCACTCCTCGTCGAAGGGTGATCATCTCCGAGTTGGCAGGTAAATTAGGTTTCATCCTTCCATATCGTCGTGCTCAGCAGGATTTCACAGCGGGCTTCACTGCCGACGTAATTACAGTTGCCTTTCCCTTATACGTGCTCCGTAGAGTAACCCTCCCCGCAAAACAGCTTCGACTTCTCCGTATATTATTCTCTTCCAGCATAGTCATCTCGATAACGTGCTCTCTCCGCGCTGCGTGCCAGGTCGTGCCAACATTGAAAACCTGGACAATGTTCGTCACAGATATACAGGTACTGTGCCTCCCATTTCTTGTCCTTGTCCTTGGATTCAATTGCGCCCGGTTGTCGTTTCTAGATCGCAATATGCTTGATCGTGTGCGATCTCCTCGTCGTCATCACACATCTTTATTGCCTGCTAAAGTATCGCAAGTGCGGGACTACCGTCGATACGACCGAAATGGACACGACTGTCGAAAACAGTCACGACCCTAGCACACCATCTTTACCTCGACAAATGACACTGACGACGGTGGAACTCTTGTTTTCGGGGCAAAGCGGAGAATACATGTCCCATTCGGGTGGGAGTGTCGCGTGACCAGTGAGTGCCGGGATTCGATCATTGACCCTGTTTTTCTTTCTCGGTTTACGGGACTTAGATATGATTACGCCATTCCATCTTGCATTGTTGATTTTTATACTACCACATTCGCTTTCACATGTTTCACAGAAAATTGATGCGGACTTGTGCTCGTAAACACGACCTAAAAGCTACTTAAATTTCGGGTTCTAGTACCATAATTCATAGAAGATCATTGTTGTGGTGTTCAGTTCTATCACAACAGCACCTGTGATGACCATCTGATTGCAATCAAGTGATATCTTGTCATCACAACCAACGACTCATCTGATCGTCTATGCAGGTCACCCCAGAACTTGTGCTGGAGATCATCAGTGGCCATGACGGGAATCAAAATGTCCACATTGTATCGATTTCGGAGATCAAGCACACTAGCTACAGGTCGGTCGCGTCCTAGTATGTCCAGAGCTCACGCACACAACATCATCGGACAGTTACACAGCGACCCAGACATGCCATCACATTGCACTGTCCGACGCTGACAGAGTCTATCTCCTAATTACTTCACCACTCAATGTCGGCGATCCACAACCAAAGACGCCTATCCCACTTCCTGCTCTTTCCACCCTCCTCTCCAAGATTCTCGACAACACCAAAGTGCCGATCCCACGACCCGTAGCACACGACGTGTCAGGCGGCGATGGAAAATGGCCTTTTGGTTGGCTATTACTTCGCGTTCCCGGTTCATCCCAGGCTCGTTTGTTCACATCGTTGGCGTCCGTCCGCGATACACTCTCACCTCGACAGCTTGCTCGAGTCGAACTGAGACTCGGTTCATACCTCCGTGCGCTCCATGAAATCACAAACGATTGGTTTGGCATTCCGACGGACAAGCCTATGCTAGATACTCTGTCCGTACCCTCGTTCACTACTTTGATGAATACGAGCGAAACTGGAGAGGAAGGGTATGGAGGGGGGGAAGAGATGGCGCCATACAGTTGGCAAGACACTTTTGTGTTGCATTTGGAGGATCTCTTGGACACCGTGTGTGGCGACGGAAAGACTTCTCCATCTGTAGACATTGACGTCGGTTCCCTGCGACTCTCACTGTGCCGAGCGATGGGGTCGTTCCTCTTCGATGACGTGGAGATGCCGAGGCTTATATGGGTGACAGGAAACGAAGAAGATGTTGTCGTCTCCTTGATTCCACGAGAAGGGCGGAGTGTAACATCCGAGGAAGACGCAGAAGCAGACATTGCGTACATTCTCCCGACGTTCGGACGTGCGCTCTGGGGGGACCCGTTGATGGAGGCATTGTTCATGCCGCCAGGGCCAAGCAAAGCAGTGAATGAAGGGTACTTTGGTGGTGAAGATGACACGTTGGTTGTGTTGCCGCGACACAAGACGAAGAGGACGTGGTATATCGTATATCTAGCACTGCTGGTCTTGGCTGAGGACGTATCGCAAGGAGAAGGAGGGGAGAAAGTGTCTAACAAGGAAACGGTACGATGGGCCAGGAGCATCTTGCCTGAGTGCGTAGAGATCTTAAAGAACGCCCCGTGTTATTAAGGGGGTCAATTAGAATCTATGTTTGGTGACGTACGATTCAATTGTCCCCCTCCGCTGGGGTCATCTCGACGTCTGCTGCGGGTGACTGGCCGTCGTCGCCCGCGAGCTCCCCCTCGACGACTTCCTCTTCGTCGCTACTCTGACCCTCAACATCCGCCATCTCTTGATTCTCCATGTGTGCGGCTCGCTGGCGCACACGGGGATCCCACTCGAGTTCTTCGGGTTCTGGCTCTTCGACTTCGACGCGTTGTTTCCAGTCAAATTTGTCTCTTAGCATGAGCACAGCGCGGACTGCACGCTCGACCCGGCGATCGTGTGCATCGCGTATCTCGGTGCACTCGCGCATGACATCGTCGTACGTCGCCCTCTGCCGTAGACCGGTTCCAAAACCAGAAGCAGGTTGGCTGCTCTGACCCTCGAGCGTGTTGGTAGCGATGGCGCCGCGGGTGACCATACATTCGGAAAGACGGCGGACGCTCGCGGTTTCCATGCGGAGCACATCCGTCGTCTGCTGGTTGCGCAGGAGAGGTATGAGGTCGTTGTCTAGCTGGTGGTCCGTCATGGCGACCCCCGGATGGAGTACAATGTTCTCGTACGGACTTTTTGTCGGCGGTTGAGTGTTGGATGCGGATGGCGGTGAGCTGAGAGAAGAGTAGAAGCTATGCGTCTGTGAGAGGATGACATTGTACTTGGACAAGATGTCGGGCCAGGCGGGCATGGCCTGGAGACCGCCAACATCGATGGTGCGCTGCAAGGCCTGGATGGACTCAATGATCTGGTTTGCCTTGAAGCGTAGAGACTCGAGCTGAGAGACGGGCAGCGCGTTGGCGGTGAAGTCGGGATTCAGCGTCGCCATTGTCGCGCACAACGATGAGCAGCAGTCACAAGTCGCGTGACAGACGTTCCAAGTGTGACAGTGTAAACCCCTCAAACGCATTCCAACCCGTTCAACTTTGTTTACACCATGGCTTGGTCCCCCTTTGCTGCCCGTTTCGCCAGGGTCGCGCTCGCTCCCGCCGCCGTCCGCGCAGCTCAGCCAGCGTCGCTCCCCCTCGCTACGCGTCGCACCCTTTTCGCGACCACCCCTGCCAATGCGTCCGCGGAGCAGATCACCACAGAAAAGAAAGACGGGAAGGTTCCTGTCAGGAGGGGGAGACCACCGAAGAATTCAACAGCCAACCCTCCTCAGCAGAAAGCGGAGAAATTTCCTCGTGCGTATGTCTTGCACCACTCCTTGGCTGGAGCTCATCTTCTTTTTAGTCCAGGTCCCTGAAAATCTCAAGCCTCCCAAGCGCGCGCCTGGTCCCTATTTGCTTTTCTATGCCTCTTTCCTCAAATCTCAGCCACGAGCGAGCGCGGTGGAGCTTTCCAAGCGGGCTGGCGAAATTTGGAGGGGTTACTCCATGGCTGAGAAACAAGTATGTATGCTCTGTTGGGACAGTATCCTCTCAGTCTCATGATTTTCCTCGTCAGCCATTCTATGACGAGAGCGAAGCCAGGAAAGCACAAGCCAAGACAGAGAGAGACGAATTTTGCCGCAAGACATCTGCATCTGACTTGAAGAAACTCAATGCAATTCGTAAAGCTCAGGGAAAAACAAAGTTCCATTCGAGCAACAAACCTTCAATTCCCGTGACCCCCTTTATCTCGTCTGTCCTTGTTTGCTAGATGTTGTTTAGAACACTTGTCTCATCGACGTTCTTAGATTTTCGAACGAGTTCCGAAATAGCCCAGATGGGCAGGCCATCATCAACGAGACATCTCCAGATAAAAAGTATGTAGTTCGGGCCGTGCTCGCGGCTGCAGAGCGTTGGAGGTCTATGTCTAAGGAGGAAAAGGCGGTAAGGCGTCACACTGGCATCATACAGCACATCACACTGATTAAACGTGTAGCCTTACTTTGAGAAGTACAAGCAAGCAAAGGAAGATCTGAAAGCCGAACACACCAACTCGTGATTCTATCATCGTAGTCGCACTTTTCCCTGGATGTATGCGGTCTGGTTCACTTTCTTTATCCCTTCTACAACATTTCTGACATGGTGTATTACCGCAATGGTCGCAGACAGACGTCGCATGTCTTAGAGTGTCTCTATTACGCCTTCCGTATTCCGTATAGCATCATTTATCAACAAGCGATTGCACATAATCAGAGCAAAATCAAAAAGTTGTAATCAACATTCGTGTCCGGCTGTGATGTAAGTCGTGGACACGGAGAGACCCCAGGTTTTCCTGGAAGAACATGCTTGGTCATTATCCTCGTTCACAAGAGCCTTGTATCCCCAGTGGAGCTCCCAATATCCTCCTTCACCCCCGCCCCAGCCAGGCTTGAAGGCCATAGCGCCAAGATTTTGTGGGACAATCTGTTGGCATGGGATGAGACCTGTGCTTCAGGATCCTAATTCTCTCTGGTGGCTGATACAGTTTCGATTGGTATGAGAACGGGGTCCAGGAGAGCTGTCACGTACGAATATGATCGTAATGGCAGTCTATCCGCTGTAACACCTTCAGCGTGTTTTTGGTCTGTCCATCCGATGTTACCCGTTGGATTGTGGTCGCCAACTCTGATCTGACGGCGGACTACTTTAGTCGGACATGTCTGAGACGGTCCAGGTGCCCCGATGTGTCCGTGCGTTTCAACAACTCTAAATCCAACATACAGCCTCCGGTGCATCACTTAATACGCGAATTTGGGCTAACCGCGTGAGATTAGAGCCGATGAGCGCAGTTCCACATAAGATGACGTGCATGATGGCATGATGTCCGAATTTCGGACGCTGGGGAAACTATTTATTCCATCTTTTAGAGGATTCATTCGGTTGCAGAACACCAACATCCCATGTCGACCTAGTTTGCAAGCAACTTATCCCTATGTACGCACTCCTTGATATACAACAGACCATTTACCCTTGACTCGGTGTCCCATCATAGGCCCTCTGGGAGATTCGAAGCCAGAATGATGCATCTAGTACGCAGCCAGGTCGATACCCTGAGCCTGGATGTTGGCCAGATATATATTTTGCTCCACCAAAATGAGGAGGCCAGACTTTGTGAAGATCATCTCGGCGGTGACGTTGTTGACAAAGAACTTCCCAATCAGCGTGCCCTGAGAGTTCCATACCTGGGTGGCATCTCCACATCCCGAGTACACGTTCCCTTTGGTATCGAGCTGGATGCCGTCTGGAATACCAGAGTCGGTGTAAGCGAACACGCGACGGTTGGTGAACGCCTGGGTCACTGGATCAACGTCGAACTGGTAGCTGTTGGTGTGCACTCGGTGTCAGAGAATACCGAGAACCGACGCGTCCAAGAAAAGGAAAGGCTTACATCGTAGCAGGATACGTCTGGTTGTTTCCAAACACGCCATTGACAACTCCTGTGTCGGTCCTGGATATCAACAGTCGTGAATCATCGCGCAAAACGAATATCGCAATTTACTGCTTACACGAATGCGGTCCTGCCGTCTGGGGCAAAAGCGATCCCGTTTGGGTGTACGAATTGGTCCGCGACAACGCGAATTTGACCAGTCGATGGATCGAAGCGGTAGACCTGCGAAGGTAACATTGGTTCCGGTCGGAATTGGTTCAGCCAGCCGTATCTAAACACAAGGATCTGTCGGTTTGATTCGTCTCTCAAGTCAGGAGACAACGTACGTTGGATCCGTGAAGAACATGATGTCAGTACCGGGAAGGACCTTGATGTCGTTGAGCGAGTTGAACTGTCTCCCGTAAAAGTTGTCCAATAGGACGGTAGTATTGAATGGTGGGCTGGGATTCACGAGTACAATCGAAGGAGGCAAAAGGGCACGTCCAGAGGTGATGAACAGCAGATTTCCCTTGTACGGACCTGTGCCTCCATTGACCATCTGTACGGTGTCGGAAAGGTTCAGCTGGACAAGCGTTAACAATGCGATCCTGGCGGGTGATGATGTAAAGTACTCACCGTTTGGAGTGGTACGTTGACACTGCCCATAGTAGTAGCAGCAAGTGCGTTGTCGACTTCCGTCATGTTGAGCATCGAGACGACGCTATTGTTGTACCAGCCGCTATACCCATAAGCTCCACCATCGTTGCTGGAGAAGAAGACGACGTTAAGGTCAGGTACATAGATGGGGGCTTCGTGTGCAACCGCATAGCCTGGGTGCGATGACACAAGCCGGATGGTTGCATCGGGTCCAGTTATCTCGAGAAACGAGGGATCAAAGAATTGTATGAAGGGGGAGGTCGTATTCGTGGGATTGAACCCCACGAACGAGTCGTTCGTACGCCACTGAGCGAAGTCTGGGCCCAAAACGTTGTATTCGAGAGGGTTGACATACTGAGTCCGTCAACAATCTGCTTTCATATGCACCAATGGAGGACTTACCACGGCACCAGGAGGCAAGGTGAAGTTTGGGGAATAGGCTGCCTTCGTCGACGCTACTGCGACTGCAATCATCAACACAGCAAAGGCCGATACAACCATTGTTAAGCAAAAGGTTGGGAAAGGAGCTCGCTTTTGTGCTGGAATCTCGTTGTCCCTGCTCGCGGCAAGTTGGTACAAAAGCTTGTGAACGAAGTTCAGACTCACTTCCCTGGGACGCACTCACTTTTAAGCGGGGTCATGGTAGACTATGTGTCGGGATCGGGCAACCGCCAGGAATTTTTCATCCCCACCTTGAGTCGCCTGACCATCACGAGGCAAGACTGAACATGAGGACGCCACACGGCTAATTTCACAAACGTGACTATTGGTGGAGACCTTGACCATGTCGTAATTTGATCTGTGTTTCAAGCAGATTGGCGAAAGAGGATCCCACGAGTACTGGAAATCCTGTTTATGAGGAATAAGCGAACGAGGGTGTCCACGAATATTCATGGAAAATTTTAGTGAATACATTGGCGACTGCAGGACCAGTTAGTTCAGACCGAACTTCATGCAGAGTCGAATACATACCATGTGTCGAACCAAAACGATAAATCATTTTTCGTCTGTATATGTCTTGCTGAGCTGGTTAGTACCGACATGGACAAAGTCACATACCGCTATTCGGTACAGCTTCGACAGTCACGCTGCAACACTTTTGTAGAATACATACTGCTCTAGTCATCCACACAGTTATATTGACTTTAGCATACATTCTAATTGAACCAAAGTCAAGGACAACGGGGATTCCAAAAGATGATTTGCTCACTTGATTTGGTATCAGGGTATTATCAAACAGGGTATCACTGTACGACTGCTGAAGTTGTCGATCTCTCAGGCTCGGTAACTGCCATAAGTTCAACGAATGAAGTCGGATGAGTTGTTTGTTTCGTCATTACTCAGGAACCACTGATTTGTGAAACCTGAAGATGTAACTAGAGTACGGCTGAGAATAGGCAGAAACCTAGTCTCGAAGCCAGATAGGTTTTTTTGGGACTAAAACTTGTCTGCTGGAGACAGGCGACTCTCACGCCTGTTATTGCCGTATTTAGACAAAAGTAATCCAAGTTAGCTAGTAACCTGCATTCCTGGGACAATCGATTCAGGCTCTGTGACAAAGAATGATTCGTTGCGTTACCTCTACGTAGTGTGTATACCTTGACGTTTCGTGTGTAAGGAGCATATATATACAGAACGGACACAGACTTTAGCCCTTCAAGTAACAAGGTTGCCATACAGTAGCCGAATTCCTACACCGCATAAGTTGTCTGATTTACTTGCAATGCTATAATAATACTAGTTATTTAAAGTTAATAATCGAACACAGAATGAATCTAAGTACGCGGGCCGATCCCTGCGCTAAATATTATTTCTGGGATTTCACGTTGGGCTCGAGGGCGTGAGGTCGGGGGTCTTTGGAACTATGGCACTGATGACGAGCCGTTGGCTTGGTGGTACAATATGTTCAGCAGGCATTTCCACGCCTCCTGCGAGGATTCCCACCCGCATCATTGCCAAGAGCTGGACAGATTGAAACCCAACATAGACACAGCATGTCATAGGAAACACGGTCAGAAGGCAGGCCAACGTAACAGTTGAACCAGGTAACAACGCACATTGTGAGCAGCGTGTGAGTGGGAATATATTCCTCCGAAAAATGCCGCCGTCATATCCTTGCCAGAGTTTTGGGTCAAAAGTGTTTTGCCACCCGGGTGGTGACCCATGAATAACGTTGCGTCATGGATGAAACCCGAAACCAACAACAGCGTACGTGATTTTGACTCCTCTTGAACTGCAACATGCCAGTTAGCATTGTATCGTATCAAGTGCGGTGGAATCTGGACACACGTGATTCCCACGTTACTATAGGGAGTTCCTCTGGTGGGACAGGCCAAGTTATTGAATCTTGAACGTCTTTGAGAACCTTCAACTTCATCGTTAAAGCACTTTTCTCGATCTCGTTGCTAGGGAAAACCCGAAGATGAGAAGCCAGCCCCAGCAACTGACACAGGGCGATGAACCACTTGGTTGGGTCGTACTGCCACCAACGAAACGCGTTCCTGGTGACCAGGAGTCGCGTAAAAGAATCGTGTTGACCGGAATACGTAACTTCTTACCGGTAATCCATGGGGAATTGATGATGAAAATTGTGGTACCCTTCGCCCATGGTGAGGATGGCAGAGATGAGATGGTCGCGCGGAGAATGCTTGTCATCGTAAGGTGTGCTTCCAAAGTAATGGGCAATAGAGTTGATACAAAACGTGCTCTGCCAGACTCATCAGAGTGGTGACGAATGCGTGTAGTGAATGACATACGTGGTGGCAAGCGGTCATGCGAAGTGCCCCAACAAAGAAAAACCCACCTTGCCAGTCTCCGTAGAGCAAGCCGGGGATGCACATTGGGAGGATATAACCAACAATAGTCAAAATGACAAAGTACCACCGATGCTGCCATTGTACGAGCGGATCACTCTTGAGATCGGATACATCCACTGGTCCAGGACGGAGATCGGT
Organism: Xanthoconium separans; assembly: GCA_038089695.1. Classification (NCBI taxonomy): domain Eukaryota; kingdom Fungi; phylum Basidiomycota; class Agaricomycetes; order Boletales; family Boletaceae; genus Xanthoconium; species Xanthoconium separans. The sequence goes on along the minus strand of JBBPLG010000101.1, from coordinate 30,463 downwards.
ATCGAATATGACCCACCCGATGTGAGTCCATAGTAAGCCTCTCTCCGAATTGTAAGGGTCGAGGTCCGTGTCGGTGTGTCGATGATGAGAACGATGGCGACGGGACCACCAATAGCAGGACCCTTGAACTGCACTTGCACCAGCAAGAATGAGGAATAGTTGAAGGGGATAAGAAGCGACGTAGGATCTGTGAGACCAAAGACGGTGATAACCTGTTTAGAGAAGTCTTTATATGGACGTCTACTTGGCAGCCTCCAGTAGCTCACCAGCAGTGATTCCTTTGACGGCGGGGTTAATGCCGATGAGTAAGCGAGTGTCTTGTAAAACCTACCTAGCATGGAGAAGACATAATAAAGAGCAGCCCAAACAACCGTGTTCGTGAGGATTGGCACTCGAAATAGACCATGAAGCGACAAGGCAGGGGTAATCACAAGGACGGAGAGATTGAACCACCTTATACCAGTGATGGGGGGAAAGTTCTTCGTGAAATAGTCGACGGTAGGAGCGGCGAACATGATTCAGCTTGAACTGACCAGCAGGACAGCTTGTAGAGGCGTCCGGCGAGGTTACTTTGCGGTCTGAGGTCGTCGGGGAATGTAGGTATGCATGGAAGCTTATATATCCTCCCGGTGGGATAACCTGTTTTTGTCAAAAATTCAGAAACATTGTGTATTGTAATGCCAAAATAAGATACCACGCTTACATCAGCGCTCCGCTGGTGAACGCTGATCGAGATGACCCAAATTGACGCCGGTTTCAATCAAGTTTCAATGGTACGTATTGCGGTTGTAATTGTATCGGAGAGTCTCGGCCCTTGCATGATTAGCAGTTGCGACGATAGCAAACGCGATGCGGATGCCGTCACGGCCGCATCAGCGTGACCAGTGTCACGCTCGGTGCACTCGAACTTCGAAGCGGATAAAACTCACTAGGAAGACCGTCCTCGTCGCGATCGACGCACGTAGCGCGGTCATGGCGCTAAACGAAGAGCTAGAAGCGAGCGACGGCCCCAACCCTGTGAACCTTAATGGTTCGGGACAAAATGGCTCGAGGGGCTCGAGGACACGAGGATGGTGGGAACCAAGGAACACGATCAGCTGGTCGCCGGAATCACCAAATGTTTCTAAATCAGTATCGCGGCGATCGTCAGACGTTTCTCAAATCGTCATCGGTCCTGGCGTTCGTCACTCTCTTTGATCTCCATTTTTCAAACACGATCCTGCTGGTCGAATTGTCACACTACTTGGTACTCTGTGTCTGCACGATTCAATGCATACCCTCGCTGTGCCGCACTCGCGCGAAAAAAAGACGTCTGGAAAGAGAGCGGAATCCTCAGATACCAATATTAATCCCATGACATGGGAGAGATACTTAGAGGCTGATGATATATACCCATTAGTGAACAACAAATGATGTCATGCTGTAAGTTACGAATGACGATATCAAGCAGTGAGCGCTGATGCAGGCTAAATGGACTACAGTTGTTTCGTAGCACATACCCAATCGGAGATTTCAGCGAGTCCATGGACTCGGCTCTAAGCTAAGCCGACCTTCGTTGATATTGTCCCTGAGTGAGTTCATGGATGCGCAGCACCGATCGGAACGACCACCCAGTGCTTATACTTTACAATTGACGTAAGGAAATTGGCCGAGTTACCGAGAGAGAAATATAATATTTATCACTGCATCGCGAGGATGAGAAGATGATGGAGTGGTGTATAAACAAACGTAAACATGGACCACTGGCATCTCTTGCGTCCTCAATGTCAACGGTTATGATCTCTCGTAGGTATTTTTTTGTCTAATTTGGCTTCACATAATGATAATCTAATATCCCCTCCTCCTCCGCTAGTTATCTTTTTCATTTCTCTTGTACGTAGTATCGTCACTCCCGGTCCGTTTCCCGTCATATTCTTGCGCCCTGTTGTGAGTGTTTTTGGCAAGATTGCCATTCAGGCGTTCACCAAGCGGCGCACAGGCCATCTTGTAAGTCAACCTCATAGGGGTATCTTTGGCCCTTGGTAAGCATGCCCGTTCTCATGATCCCTCTGACTTGCACTCACAGCTTGCCACTGGCTTCAGCACCGCCATCAAGAGTCTCCGTTGTTTCTCCCTTTAATTTCCGTTGTTCACTGGCATGTCTCATAAGTGTTCTTGACACCCCAGGCTTCATCAACCCTTGGCGCCTAAATTAGTGTAAGCAAGTTTCGTAGAGCTTCTACTCACCAATGATTATATTGAATATCCACAGCTTCTTTGCTTACAATTGCTATTCTTGCATTGTCAACGGTGTTGACTATCATCTCTTTTAATCTTCAGTCCTTGGTACGTTCTCTAACGATGCAGGAGTAAAGAATTTTTTGATGATTTCAGCGCGTTAACACGCGTCGTGGGTGCAAACTACACGACTGGGAATCCTTCTCGTGGGTTACGATCCCACGAACACGACTCCGCCCTTGAATCAAATTGCTAACGTCCATTCCAACACGGTCAATGGAGGTACGGGTTCACACAAAGGAAACCTTTTCTTTATCATGTGGGAACGGGCTCTCCTACCTCGTTTGGTCTTAATCATACACCCCAGCTCACCATGCAAAACTACTAGGTTCTGCAGCACTAAGCAAGTCAATGATATAAAGATCCTTTCCAATAACCATATCGCGTATTTGACAGAGTTGTTCTCTCTGTATGTGACTAACGGATTCAGCAGTTTTATAAAATTAAACTCTCGGCTAAGACAACCTCTCTCATTCTCACACCGTATAGCATATGTATGGTTCTATGCAGATACTGCCAAGCTTGGATTCCGTTCGGAACTGATGTCACCTTTGCAGGGTTATTTACTTGATCCATTGATTGGTGAAGTTGTCACGGACCAATCCAGGAACTCAATGGGATCATCGTTTCAAGGCCACTTCGGAATAACCAGATTACAAGGACTTACACGGGTGCAGCCGGTGGCCCTGACGCTTCGTGTAAATTCCCTTGTCGAGTTGAAATCGTAATTTGGTGTGCTTACTTTTCTTGTAATACAATGCTAAACGGGTTATTTAGAGGTTTACGGATGAGATATACGTAAGAATCCAAGCTGATCTTCAAAATTCAAGGCTCCTTACTTAGTGAGCAAGTGATCTATCTAGTAAAACGAGGCTTCAACGAGGTATTCATCTGTATAATAGTGAACATTTGGCCTACTGAGAACTCTAAGTTTGGGTCAAATCAGACCAGCTCCATCTAGTATTCCCACGACCCATCTTCACGACCGCTAATCTTAGTACGACATGGGTTCGTGTGTCTGTCCACGCACCTGTTCTCGTCAAGTACACCACTCTGCTTGTTCATTCACCGTTCACTACGTGGTTAGATCACGAGACCTGCCCTACATTCAACATGTTGTATAGGGGTATCCTCACGCTCTTCCGTCTAGGTATAGCCCCTCTGCATCTCACCTGCTCCTGTAATATCTCTAGCTTTAGAAGTTGTTTGCCAACTCTGCCATTGTCATCATGTTCTCTACTCAGACTGTAGGTTTTCTTGCCTAATTATGTTTCAGCGCCCCTTACCACTGGAAGCCAAGAATAAACGAGTTTTTTCCTCAAAATTTCACTCAATGATGTTTTCTTCCCTTGCTGTGTCGACAATAGCTCTTGCGGCGACGTCAGTGACGACGGCCGCTAACTCTTCCAACATTACCTTGCCCCCCGGTGCTGAGGTGCGTTTCTCTATCGATTACCATGAGTATAAGTTAATAATATGCCCTAGCATGTGAATCCACTCCAATATAATGTCTTGGGTGCAAACTACACGCAATGGCGTACGAACAACTCTCTCGTGGGTTTCAACCCTGCAAACGCCACTCCGCCTTTCATTCAATTCTTTGATCCTTCCTTCCTCAATGTAACGGGACCGAATTCAACCATTCGGCTAGTTGCCTCGCACCCAGGCTTCGCCGTTGCTCACGAAGCCCCGATCTATGTGCCGGACCTCAACGTTGTCTTCTTCTCCAGTAACGATGGCGGTCCCCTTGGATATAGCGGCTGGTACAATAATAGTGTCGTGTCGATGCTCAACATGACAGAAGTCGACAAGGCGTTCGCTTCCAACTCGAGCGGAGTCGAAGTACAAATCCAAACGGTACATAGAATGTTCAGTGGACACCAGGCTTAATTCGCTGACTACCATTCAGGTCAACCTTTTCAACGGAGGCACGGGTCCATACAAGGGAAATCTTCTCTTTGTCACGTCCGGACGGGCCCTTTTGCCTCCTTCACTCGTGCTTGTGAATCCCAACCCACCATTCAATGCCACTGTTCTGCTGGACAACTTTTATGGCAGACAATTTAACTCACTCAATGATATAAAGATACTTCCGGGTACTGATATCATGTTTTTCACTGACCCCACGTAAATTCAGTGTCCAAGTAGGAGATCATTGCAGCTAACAGACCCGATCAGATATGGCTGGCTGCTTGGATTCCGTCCAGAACCGATGTTACCCTCACAGGTTTATCGCTTCGATCCATCGACCGGTCAAGTCCAAGTTGTCGCGGACCAATTCGTAAACCCAAACGGGATCGCCTTTACCTCAGACGGTAAAACTGCTTTTGTGTAAGTTGCATGTTGATATCCCGACTTATTCTGCTACAAAGGTTTTCAAATGAATTGTCAGGACCGACACGGGCGCAGCCGGTGGCTTCTTGGGGGTGAACCAGACACGTCCTGCTACGATGTAAGTTGCATTAAAAGTTGTCCTGAAGGACCGCGTTTACTACGCATTGTAACAGCTACCAGTATGACATTGATCCAGTGACCCAGTCATTCGCAAACCGCCGCGTGTTTGCTTACAGTGACTCTGGTATCCCTGATGGCATTCAACTTGACACCGACGAGAACGTGTATTCGGCATGCGGGGAAGGGATACACGTATGGAACTCCGGAGGTGTTCTCATTGGAAAATTCTTCATCAACAGCACGACCCACGAGCTGATCTTTACAAATTCTGGTCTCCTCATTTTAGATGAAGAAAGGATATATCTGGCCAACGTCAAAGCACAGGGCGTCGACTTGACTGCATACTAGAGACGTCAGACACAGTACGAGCCACGGTTTTGATGTTTGTTACCTTCAGAACGAGGTCGGATGTTTTGTCCGCGAACTGGAGTTATTCCGACCAACGGGGCGTGGATTTCTATTCTTGTACAACTCTTTTGGTAACCGACGTCTCAAATATACTGCTTAACGTATGTGCGATCTGAAGGGCTGGCCCGGTGACGTGACTGTGACTGTATGTCGCAGGTGAGTAGCGGGAGCTTGGCGGGAGCAATAAGTTGTCAGTGGTTCGATCAAATCCATTGATCAAGTTCTTGGTACAGACGATCTGAAACATGCAAGAAGGTCAGTTTCTAAATCTGACTAAGTAATGTGAGCTTCTTGTCTTATACCTTGTGCCACGAAGGCAATCGTCTGAGATCTGAGCGCTAGCGATCACCCTTGGCTCACTCGAGGTAAAGTTGAGACCCCGTTTCCGAGTCGGGCGGCGGACGTGATGTCAGTGTCTTGGATCAGATTCTAAGTTAGTGGGCCAGGGAATCCAACTTGTCCTAGTCACTACTCCACTAACTCGCATTCATCCCTACCTGTACAAACGGTGCGTCAACGATTGTCGGACCCTTCCCCAGCATGATAACATCGCAGGTCGACGGGACGGACCTCGATCTCCGTGTGGGAGGCGGTTACTCTGCTGGTGCCGAAGAAGTAGTGCCACGTCCGTTCTCGAGACTCATCTGTTCCCTGGACAAAATTGCTCTTTGTCACTTGAAGATTCAGAACGGTTTCACGCGCTGTTACGGGAACCTTCAACATTGTATGTAATACTATGTGCCTGGACATGGATTGCCAGGGCGAAGCGCTGACTTCCCTGAGACATGGAACTGAATGGGATGACGCGCGTGAAAGTTAATGATCGTACGTTCACCGCCTTTCGCGCCTATTACACCCTGGATTGTAGCATGTGTCGGCTGTGCCGGGTGTAACTTTAATACAAAAAACGTGGGCTTCTCTCCAACTTCAACCCGATTCCTCTCCGCCCCCATCGATAAAACAACATGTTCGACCACATTCTGGAAGAAATGGTCACTCTTCACAAGGAGGAACACGCATACACCGACGAGGTCTCTCTCGAAAACCCAATACACGCTCGTCGTCGACTGGTTCAAGTCGAACGGACAAGTCCCATCTTTTTCGAGAGTACGTTGTGCTGCCTGGAGTCAAGAGCGAGATGCGACGCGTTCATGACAGTTGAGCAGCTTTTCGCCAAGAATTGGAATCGTTGGGAAAAATATCGACCCCAAGTCCAGTTTATTTTCGAGATCCAATGGCCAGAGTACGCACTGCAACCATATTTCGCCTATAGGTCTGTCTTTTATCGTGAAACTCGTTGGGGTGCTGCCTGCTAAACTCTTGCTTAGAGCTAAAGTGCAAGCCTCGACAAACGCCCAAGATGGACGAGGAAACGAAAAGTTTCTTTTCCATGGCACAAATCGTGCATGCCTATTGGGGGAATCGCAGACAACCGTGCTTCTTTGTTATCGCAATCGTTGTTCTCTTTGCTCGATTCTGCGAACCTCGCTCGCAGTGAGCAAGTGCGGTAAGCGATTTCCTTTTCCTTATTCCCACCCTTCGCCACTTAAGAGGTTCCAAGGGACCAAGAACCCATTTAAGCGGTACGTGAAAGCTTACCAACGTTGTCGTTGAACGACCCTAATCTCTTGACGAAATAGGTACGGAAATGGTATCTATCTCACGTCCTGTTCATCAAGTACGTGCGGTATCAGTCTCTTATCAGTCTCGCTTTCTCATTCACCGAAAGAGGCGGACGAATACGTCACCAACTTTTGTCGCGGCGCCTCACACCGTGTTATGTTGATGAACCGGGTCGTCACAGGGAATGCATACAAGACATACCGAAATGCACCCCAAATCGTACCGTTGTCGCCTGAATTTAACTCGGTAGGAGAAGGACATTTCGAGTGTGTTATCCGAAGGTCCTAAGAGAGATAACGTGCCATGTAGGTCGAAGCAGAGTCTGGACCAGAGTCAGATCTGGTCAATCCAGGTCACTCCCTTTCTTTTCACTTACTCACATGATTGATAATCATGATTGGTAGAGACGGTCATCTATGATAATGACGCAGTGCGTCCCGCCTACATAATCGTGTATGGGAAGAGGTCGCAGGCGGGACCGAGCTGGAAGGCGTTCTTTAGCAGGGTGTTGCAGACCTCTCTTTTCTGATTGTCTTGTGGGAGTTGGCTCACCGGGTTGCGACCATCATTCCAGTGCCACACAAAATTGTTGCCGGCACGGATTCATGTTAGAGATTGGTTGACAACGGCTGTACGCATGCCTTGTAATCATGTGCTAAATATCAAATGAACTCCCGATAGGACTGTACTTGCATGGTATCAGATCAACCAGCTTGGCGGTCAAGTGGGCCCGACAGTTGTATGGCACATTTGCCATATCACCGCGAACGATGAATTTGAATCTCCAGGATCATACGAATATGGTACTGGCCATCCGACTTGGGAGGCTTCTAGTACTCGGATGAATCATATTCGCAGCACCCGCCCCCGCGTAGTGACCAGAGCACAGCCTTTTAGCGGAACCAAAAGACGGAAGAGAGGCTTCAAAACCAGGATGTCGAAAAACATTCATGGCAGAATTTAGAAGGTAAGTTTGTGATACCTGCGTTTGTTTTGAAACGGGCTTTCTAATCGGTCACACAAGAAAGGCGAAGCCGCTCAGTTACTAGGTAGCAATGTGAGGTTGAGTCGTTGAAACGCTTCACGAAAAGAATGGAACTCAAACTCGTCCAAGTTTATGCTCGCCGAGCACAGGTTCAATTTCAGATTCATCTCCAGCATATATTATCTCTGCGGCTAAAAGTCTATGACTACACTGGCATACAAGTGATAATAATGTGTGTTGTGGATCCCTTGGGTCACGTCATGTACTTGATCTCATCTTCAGTCGTTTCGACAGGAAAGATTTGCCACGTTCGGGTCAACTTGGCTCATCTACCCCTGCCTAGCTGGCCGATGTCGATGGTGATTAATGCGACGTTCTACAGGCATCTCCCTTTATGAATAACTTACATTGCATCCGATTTGGAACAAGTGTTTGGCAACCAGCATCCTACATACCGTTCTACCGCCGCTGGAAGGCCCTTGGGTTTAATGTCTGCAAGCTCTGAGAGCGCTTGGTTTGCTCTATATACTAATTTGCTTCGAGAAATTGATCAAGCTGGGTAAAAGATATTGAAGTGCCTCACCTAGGATGAAACATCCCCACACTCATGATCACGGCCAAGCAGTTCAAGCTTCGAATTCTGGGTGTTTCGCATCGTGGCAACCTGGGCGGTGTTGATCGTTGAACGGCTACCGACGAGAACCCGTCCAGGGTATAAAAGCGGGGATGGTCGTATGAGGACGACACCGTTTCAGCAAGCAAGGTTTGTTCTCGTCACCTTCGCTCAGCCATGGCCGCATTCATCTTTTCCGTGACGGCGACCGCCATCGTGTTCGCGTTGAAAACGACTGTCACCTTGCCCACTGGTGCTGTGGTATGTTTTCCATCGAGGTCGACGAGAGGAGATTACTGATAAAAGTTCAGTACGTCGACCCGCTCAGCTACAACGTTGTGGGTGCCGACTACACTGGGTGGCGTACCAACGACTCTTCCGTGGGCTTTAACCCGACGCAAACGGCCCCGCCGTTTATACAAGTCCTTGATTCTTCCTTCCTTGACATCACAGGGACGGATGCAACCATTCGGCTTGTGGCATCGCACCCTGGTTTCGCGGTTGCTCACGAAGCGCCCATCTATGTACCGGACCTCAACGTCGTCTTTTTCGCCAGCAATGCTGGTGGTACTCTCGGATACAGTGGTTGGTACAACAACAGCGTCGTTTCGATGATCAACATGACGGAAGTCGAGGAAGGCCTCGCTGCGAACCCAGGCGGAGTCAACGTCACTATCACCACCGTAAGTATATTGAACACATACGCTGGAATTGGGTCGCTGAGGATTTGTCAGTTGGACCTTTCGGACACGGTACAGATGGTCAATGGAGGCACTGGTCCATACAATGGATCTCTTCTCTTTGTGACGTCTGGACGTGCGCTTCTGCCTCCTTCTGTCGTGCTCGTGAATCCTAGTTCGCCGTTCAATACTACCGTCCTCCTCGACAATTTCCTCGGCCGACAGTTCAACTCGCTCAACGACGTCAAGATATTGCCTGGCACTGACATAATTTATTTCACGGACCCCAGGTCAGTTCGACGTCGACGTGAGAGTCGAGTGAAACTGACAGATTGTTAGTTACGGTTGGCTGAATGGATTCCGTCCCGAACCGATGCTACCTTCGCAGGTGTACCGCTTCGACCCATCGACTGGTCAAGTCCAGGTCGTGGCGGACCAATTCGTAAACCCAAATGGGATTGCCTTTACCTCGGACGGCAAAACTGCCTTCGTGTAAGTTGTCGGAGTTTTTTTTGTTTACCACTGGTTCACAAATAAACCGTCAGGACGGACACGGGTTCAGCTGGTGGCTTTTTAGGAACCAATCAAACGCGTCCATCTACGATGTAAGCTGCCTGGAGCGTTGAACCCGTCGACGTTCGTTGACGTTTCTGGTGACAGCTATCAGTATGACGTCGATTCAGTGACCCAGTCATTCACAAACCGCCGCGTGTTTGCTTACAGTGACTCTGGCCTCCCAGACGGGATCCAACTTGACACGAACGGCAATGTGTATTCGGGGTGTGGGGAAGGGATCCACGTGTGGAACTCCCAAGGCACCCTCATCGGAAAGTTCTTTATCAACAGTACGACCCCGGAGTTGATATTCACCAAGTCTGGGCTCTTGATTTTCAACGAAGAGTATATCTACTTGGCGAACATTGAAGCGGAGGGCATTGATTTGACTGGATCGACGTAGTGACGGTAGTGTACATACACGTATTACCGTGACTGGTTGTGTTGTTCCCGCGGAATCTATACCAACACACGTGTGTAAGTCACCGGATTCTCTTGGCCCCAGTGGGTCATGATATATACCCACCAACGTCGTCGTCGTAAATGAAATGTCGTCCATCCATTCCCATCGTCACCCGTCAGGTCGATCAAGCCATCGAAGAGCGCAGAGCGATCCAAATTATTCTTATGCCAACCCACCGTACACTGTGCAGCAGATAGTCCCAGGACGCACGCCAACCCCATACCCAGCTGGCTCGCACTCTCCCTCCCAGAACTCTGTCGAGCGCATCGCCGACCCGGGGTTCCTCCTGACCACCATCTCACCCCACGAACCACCGACACCGCTTTCTCCCCGGTCCCCGACCCCACCGCGCCACGGGCACCGGCGGGATGCTTCTAGACAAGGAAGCATCCGGGTAACCCAGATATCTGGATCTGTCATCAGAGACATCCCTCAACCAGCTCGTCCAGCGCACAATGAACCCTCCCCGGTCGTGACCAGTTGGAGTCAAATACCACTGGTAGAGTCTGGCCACTCCCAGAGTCCACCCAGGACGGGCATCCAACGACAAGGGTCGCACCGCGCTGTCTATCCACAGCCCCCTGGCAGTACGATTGACGAGGCGCACCTGTCACATCACAACTCTGCCCATCGCCCTCACCACCGTGATCACCATCACTACCCCCGACCGAGCACGACGCATCACGTCGCTCACTCACGTCCACGTCCTCGGCCCCGAGACCGCCCTCCGAGCGCGGCTTCGCATCGGTATGCAGCGAGCCTCACCCAACAACCCGTGCATGCCCACGGAGGCGCCACGCCCTCGAACGGCTCCCACGGCTCGCTCAACGGTGGCGCTGCTTCTCAGAGGCATCCCCGTGCGCCATCGCCGTCCCCCTCGTCCGTCTCGCACCATCATCCAGGCGCCGGTATCCATGTGCCCCTGGGAGCGCCGCCCGAGGGATCACAGTCGCACACGCGTGCACCCAGCCTGTCTGGAAGCATCGCGCAGCACTCAATGTACAAGCCCGAAAGGATGGTACCCATGATGTCGCTGGCTGCCAACGACATCCGTCGCAACCGAGAGCGGCCAGCGTTCCCCGCAATCTATGATGGTCAGATGCAGACACGTTATGTGAATATGCTTCTCGCACTGGACGGCATTTCGCCGTTTTACAACGTCTTGTCTGCATTCTTCACGTGGATCTTACTTGCTGGGTTCGTGCTCTTGCCAGGCACGTTTGCGTCGTGGCGGAATGTGCCAGCGGGATCGCCTGAAAGTTTTATCTTGACCGTGATCAACCATCGGACGCTGTGAGTCCATTCTTGAGAAGACGCCGTGTTCTATATTCATACATGGCTAGGTTTGTCATAGCATTCGTTTGCACAGGCATCGGAGCGTGTGGCATGATCTGGCTGTGGTGGAGATGGCATGAAAATTATATTTGGATCACCAACCGTCTCTTCATGTGAGTGGCACGTCTCTGGAGGGTACTTTGTCCTCACATCTTGAATCCACAAGCCCTGGATGCCTCAACTCCGCGGCCGGGTTGCTCTCAACCTTGTTGAATATCTACACACAGCAGCAAGGTTTGCTTGGCACAACAGAGACATCAGCCGTCGCTGTGACCGCCTCACTGTCGGTGATATGTGGACTATTGTTCGTTGTATATGAATACTGGCTGATACGAAATCTCAAGTTGGAGCACGACATGGAAGTGGGGGTCGAACTGGCAGGATCACACGGAGAGGGTGTTTTGGAAGAGAAGAGGGACGATCAGGACAGCGTCGTAGTGTAGGATTGGGATGATCTTAGAGACGCCGCGAATGGCTCAGCGAGCCATCATCGCTCGAAACACTGCGATCAGTTTCCGGCAACACGTGTGTGGGTGTGTCAACAAACTTCCTCGGAACTGAAGCAAGGGCACGAGTTCACCGCGCGGCGAGGAAGGATCCAGTCCTCAAGGCAATGCGGTGCTGAGAACCATGAAACGGCCAAGCAGGAAAAAATTCATTGCCCCAAGAATAGGGATATCGCAGTGTCACTATGGAATGCTGAGCAGCTGTGCGACCTTGGAAGCCACTTGGGAGGAAGAGAGGTTGTCGAGCTCGACGTGCATCTCGACACCGTGTTCTGGGAGAATGGTTGAGTCGAGCCATGCACTCGGAGACACGGAAACGGACCAAAGCGAGCAAACGCGCGTGCGGGTGTTCCTGTGGCCTCCCTGATGAGGACGGGCAGGTCTGGGTTGTATTTCTTGATGAGGGGGTATTCGGACGCGATGAACTGGCTGTGATGATGGTGGTTGGTCAACGTTCGCGGCAAATAAAGCGCTGGACTGCGTACCGTGTACCGGCTGAAGCCTGTGTTGACTGGCAGCACAGGATACGGATCTCACGGAGAGCAGGGGAGAGTGCCTTTGCAAACGAGCTCATAGCGGACGGACAAAGGTATCTCTTGAGACGGATTACATAACAAGTTTGAGGGTCGTTGCCATCCCCCACCCATAACCGCTTTCCCTCCCTCGCGCCCGAACTTTTCCTCGACACCGACATGGACGACGAGCAGAAGCGTCAGGAGGACGACTGGCTCAACAGTCGCAGGAACAGACTCCCCTCCTTCACAGAGGTCCTTTCCAGGCGTACGAGACCTCCAGTCGACCTGTTCATGTTCTAGTCTGTTCCCACATTCCATCTTACTTCCACCCCCAGTCCTGATATTATCCAGTTTATTTCTCCAGCGCGAGGGCGCAGAAGACATTCTAGATTTTTGGCTCGACGTTCAACAGCACGAAAACCTCTGCAGAGCCTACTTCAAGGACGTGCGCAAGTCCGGACGCACTATCAAGGATGACTGGCCCCAGTACTGGGATTATGCCCGTCGCCGCGGCTCAATTTATGGAACCGTCGTCGGCATGGCACCCAGTGGCGGGAAGCAAAGTACCACCAGCACCGGAGACGTGCTAACCGAGCAAGAAAAACAAGCCCTCGCCGCCGCCAGCGACGAGAAACGTGCTGCCGGTCGTTCAACCAGCCCCCCTCCACGCACCCCTGGAGTAGACAAGGAACGAGCCGCGACTACATCCCCCACCGCCGAAGCCGAGCCAACTCGTTCGACAACCCCCTTCTCGCTCTCAAGACGCACACCCACACTATTCAACCTGCGACGAGCTTCACGTGCACCTACGATCATTCCCCGTTCCGCTGCAATTACACGGATGGACCTCGTTGCATCTGCAGAGCGCATTTATCTCCGTTATCTCTCCCCCGCAGGCACCGTAGGGTCTCCCGAAAATCACGAGATCTACCTTCCTCCCGCGTTGCGCATACACTCTTTCCCCTTGAGCAGCACACAGGAACCCACTACGCCAAGTGAGCTCAACATGTTGGCCCACATTCCAGACATGTTCCATGCACAAAAAGAGTACTGCTTCCGTGCAATGGAGCAAGACGCATTCCCGCGCTTCTTGAGAGCCAAGGCATTTGGCAATCTCACTCCTCTATCAGCCCTGGTTCGCCTCGTCTTTGGTCTCCTCATTCTCTGGGTCGGGCTGGCCACTGCGTTCTCTCTCGTCTTCCTCGACGTACGCCCAAAATCGAAACGCTTCTTTGTGAGTACCTCCGTTTCTAAAGGCATTCTCGCCTCACGTGTAACTTTTCCCCCTCGTAGCTCTTCATCCCCTTCACCTTCGCCATCCTTTTCCTTATCTCACATCAATACGAGCTCGATCCCGTCCTCGTGTTCCTGGGTCAATCGGAATCAACTCCTTTCCGCACACTTACGATCCGCGAACCTTATGTGAAGAAGTTGCTTGTTGGCCGTGCTATCTGGGTCACAACACTCGTCGCCATCTGTGTGACTGCGCTGACCCTGCTATTCTGGGCTGTTCCGGGCCATCGATTGTGATAATGAGTGCCACGCGGTGCTTTGGTGACGCTACTCAGGTGGAAGCGCGGATGCATGTACTAGCTGTGACTGGATTTGAACCTGACCTGACGTTTACACCACCGGATACTCTCACCCACCGAAACTACATTTTTCTCTTTCTTTCTTATTTCCTTATCTAGTTATTCCACTATTCTCCTTTTGCACACTTTTTTTACATTCCAACCTAATTCTTTTTTTTTCCGTTGTCATGTAGGTCCTCATCGCTTTGCCGCGTGGATTTCCATTGAACTTCTCATCCTTTCTTGTTACCCCAGGCGCATATACATACCCACGTCACTCTTCCGCCCCTGCCGCACACAATAGGCACCACCAAGCTAAATCGTTATGCTCTCTCGCTCGTTTCTTGTAAGCTCCCATTGACTTTCTTGATGGAACCAACCACTTCCTATTTGTTATGACTTGTTATTGACATCTCTCCTGGCTCTTGTTCCCCTTGTTGTGTTGCAGAGATTTTCAAAGGGTGCGTTTAGAATTCCAGTTGTAATTTCCATGGCGTTTCAGGCGTGATCAAGCGACGGGTCCAAGGGGACGGTTTTATCGCGACCGCTTACAACCCCGTTTGAGACGATGAAAGTTGTCTTCTCACGTCCGCCTGACCCTTGTGTTTTGGCCCGTCACATTGGAGAACGCACACGCCATAAGACTTTAGGGGTCTGAGGGAGAATGAATTACTTCCGAAATCTGTCCCTGCGCATCGGCCCTGATGACAGCCATTGCAACGCGTGATGACATGCATACAGCATGGGCAAAAACCCAATACCAGGACTCGCTAGCAAAGGCCGTTCTGTCCATAAAGGAGCGTCCATTCCAAGGTCGTCACTATCTTGAACTGGACAAGTTTTTCAAACCAAAAAAAAAGTGGGGTACACCAGGTAAGTTGTAAAGAACGTGAAGATGGTCCAACTTTCGCATTGACCACCAAGCGCACGCAGTACGCAACATCCCGTTGGAGTGACGGGTCATCTGAAACGCTTCCAGGCGTGTGTGTGTGTGCGTGTGCGTGCGTCAATCGCGGCATACATCCATTGACCCCGCTAGTTGATCTTCAACGAGTAAGCCGAGCTGAGCAAAGGCATGAGCGACCATCGAACAACGCGTGGACGTTGACGTACGTTTCGAAAAGGGCACTGCCGGACGTCGTCTCAGTGCCGGCTTGCGCGGTCACGAGGTACTCTGATGCATCGACGTGACCATTCTTGACCAAATACTATGACGACCACGGCATCAATAATCAAGGATCGACATGCGGGCCGAGTAAAAGGAGCGCCTCACCGTGAAAAATTCGAAAACGTCACCATCAAAGGTGTTTATATGTTCGGTGGAAGGGCAGAACGACCACACGGTGTTGTAGCCGTTGGAGCCCTGATGCAAGCTCCTGCGAGACGTTGGAGACAGGACGTGAGCACTTTGTACAATGAACTCAGGAAGGGGCTCACCAAACGTGACCGGCGATGGTAACATCGGTCGCGATCGGGACCGCTTGACCCTCCTGGTTGTATTCGTACGAGATCGGCTGGGAGTCATACTTGGCGAGCCAGATCATAAGTTCGTTCACCCGAGCACCATCAGGGCTGCGAGCCGTGAACAGATCATAGGCCACGTCAGACACGACACTTTCAGAGGCCTTCTGGGACCAATGCCATAATGACTAGAACGGCGACCTTGGTGAACAGACGCAAACAGGCGATGGACAATGCGAAACGTACCGGCATGCTGTTGATCGCGCTGAGCTGCTGGTTGATCCCTTCGTTGAGCTGAATGTTGGAAAAGCTCTTTATGTCATTGTTACCACTCCACTTCCATTTTGTGTACCATGACACGGTGTCGCCATCAACAGATTGGAGTGTAGAGCATTGCCGACCCGTCGCGCCAGACTCGCCCCAAAGATTGGTTAACAAAGAGTACGGGCCAGCTGGTATACTGTCGAACTTGCCGCAAGCTGAGTTTGCCCGATGCTGAAGAGGCAGGGCAGAAACGAGTGGAAGGAGTAAAAGGAGCGAAACCCAGGAAACCATTGGGAGTGAAAATTGTGTGACGAAACGTGAATGGCGACATGCTTAAGTATCTTGACAGACATGTGGTTCAAGTGGAGTCTGGCAATCATGATCGCATGCTGCGCTCCGCCATCGCGAAGAAACACGGGTAAACGGAATCAAACGTGCGACCCATGTGGATCATAATCTCAGTCACCTAGATACAACGGTTTCATCGCGATCCGAGTTGTCGTCTTTGTGGATTGCGAGCTATGCTTATGGGGGCAGTAGTAGCGTTAACAATATATATGAAACAAATAAAAAAGATACTTCAGAGCTTGTGAGAAACTTGAAGAGAAGTCTGCATCCGTAGAATTTGAATGTCTCCGATGACAAAATTGTGGTGATTCGGAATCATGGAATGACATTACGGCAGCGCGCGTTAGCTAAGAGGACGTCATTGTAGTAAGTTACTGTACAGTGACGGGAGGTACCTACCTGTCAATGCTCCGACAATCGTATCTCAGCGAGCTCTTCCTTCGCTCACAGGTAAAGATACTTGTCAGGTATCACCAGCTTGCGTTACCATTAGACTCTTTTCATCTCACTGGCAGGTTAGAAACTCTACACTGTGGACATGGCCCCCAACGCCATTGAACTCACCTGCATATTTGGTTCATTGGTTACCCTTCGGGAGCTTGGTCGTCTCCGATCACCGAATTCTTCCCAGCCCAGCCAAAAGCACTGACCGGGTGGTCCAGATCGCCGTTTTGAATCAGCCTGATCACGTTGAACCTGTGACCACGGCTTGCCAAGCGTTTGATGGCGCTTCTTTGTGTCAGTCACATTTTCTCGTGTCCACTACACTGTGACTATGAGCAGTCGTCGGTTTGTAGTACATCGGCTTGTGCTTTCTTTGCTTGCCGTGCACAGATAGACTGGCAGACGGCCCTTTAGTGGTTACTAGGAACAATGCGTTCCGTTGCTGGGCGCCGAGATTTGGTGCATGTGGGCAAAGCTGAAACACGGCGGTCTCAGTGGCAAGCAATCAGTTGAAATTCGAACGGCGACTCTTCTAATTAAAATGTCGATCGAGAGAGATGTCCTGAACTGAGTTTAACCCAGTCACACTATTGGAACGCAAGTCAATCATACTATGACGAAGACTGGCTGGTACAAAACCAACGACTGTATTGGATGTCATTGGGGGAAACGCATGGCTACGAAACATACACCGAACTCCAGGGTAAGCATACAAAAGAGTGCTACATTGTCAGCTTCCAGTAAGAGCACATAAAGAGTCAATTCCGCTCCTGGAAAACCAAGATGAGATATCAAACTGTATATTTTTCCACACTTGCGGTGCCATTCTTGTAATGATCATGAGTGCAGATATCGAAGTGTCTTGTTTCAGCTTCCGTGTCCCTGAATATCTGTCATCTAAAGGACTGCAACACACGATCTGTTAACACGTACAGCTTGTTGACGATGCTGTCATGGCCTGTGTAGATCAAGGCATCGTAAAGCAATGCTCCGGCTTGCATACCCAGGATAGGGCCTAGCAGTGGGCACCAAATCCAATATTGATTTCTGAAGTCAAAGACTGGGGGGAATGAAACATACTGAGAATAGAAAGCAGGAATACATACCAGCTTTTCCATAGCCGACCATGGCTGTCAAAATCCGCGGACCAAGGTCACGCGCAGGATTAATTGCATATCCTGTTTCCATGCCAAGGCAGCTCCCAATGCCAAGGAGAGCGAAGAAGAGCACAAGAGGGACAAGACCCGCTGGTGGTCGCGCGTTGTGCTCGTCCGTTGCGCAAAAGATCGCGATGATCAACATGGCGGATGCCAGAAACTAGATACGTGTAAACTCAAGCAATACGCATAGAAAAGGGTAGGATCACCTCGGAAAAGAAACAAGAGACAGGAGTCAGGTAGTCCGCCTTAGATGGTGATTAGCCCGAGTTCTCAAAAAGCGATCTGTAGAACATACCGCATACGTTGCAAACAGATCGCCGGTGCCGGTGATGGTACGGATGTGTGGCCCGCCTTCGTAGAGGCTGATGGCATGGTAGTAGTTGGCGTAGACAATACCAGCACCACAGATACCCCCAAGGAGCTGGGCTAGTATGTAGTAGGGGACTTTCTTCCAAGGGAACTTGCGGACAGATGCCATAGCAAGAGTGACCTAGCGAGAATGAATGCGTAATTGGATAGTTGGCACGACTCAACATACTGCTGGATTTACATGGCCACCTGAGATTCCACCACTGATCCATACGGCGATAGCCAAACCTGTCGGAGGTTTTAAAGGTGTTGCTGAAGTAGTAGTAACATATCCCACCGATGGCCCAGCCCAAGGTAAGAGATAGATAGTCCTAAAGCATTAAATGTTAAATTAACGTTGAACAGTTTACCAGTAGCTCGCGGGACTGACCCCTTTCGGAGTAGAGGCGACAGCAGTGTTGGACGAGAGGCCGACTTGACAATTACCACCGCAGCCAAAGATAATCAAAACCATAGTCCCAAAAAATTCAGCAGCTGGCTCTCGCACGTATTCCCTAGTAAAGAAGTGAGGAGGGCCGAGGGAACTCAAAAGACTAGCTAACCTAACCCTTGACCAGCGGTTAGGATAGTGCGAGCAGTTTTCACAGTCTGTAAAAGCAACAACCTGTTTTGCAGCAGGGTCATGGCTCGACGCCTCAAAGTGATGTGCTATAGGTCGTTCAGAAATCTCAGACATGCCGCGAAAACGAGGGAGAAGAGTGGGTGAGTGTAATGGGAGAAACGTTCAAGCGACTTTTATAGGCGGCAATGTGCACAATCTGCTCACCTTGATTGATGTTCTGATTAATTCAGACGAGCACATCATGGACTCATCCGAACGTTCCCGATCCCAATGGTTGAGGAAGGGAATACATAAGTGGCACAAAAGTGCGGCGGAAGGTGACTCGTGAGGGGGGTTTGATCAGGTCCGCGGAGCAACGCATCTGCATAATCGGCAGGATGAGTAATCTACAAGGGCTGACCTCGCTAAGTCTCACTCTTATCCCACCATGTTTTCTCTTTGTCGCTTCGCTACTGACTTCGAGTCCAGTACTTAGAACTTAGAACTTAGTACGGCCCGCGGGGTAGCCTGAGACTAACCTTTTTTTTGTGCACCTGACCACCGCTTCGGAGTAGCCCGCTCGTGGCAAAGTAACTCTGAGTAGTCAAGATGACTCAGGGTACGTGCGCGGACACGGTCGTGTTGCAGGTTCCAGGTTGTCCTGCCAAACTCAATCGATCGACCGTTTTAGCATGCGGTCGGAGTGTAAAGAGAACAATTCCTGATTGATGTTTTGACAGCCGAACCAACCAACGCGGAAGTGGAGCGTGTCGTGGTGATTATCAGGCCAATTCATCTTCATTGTAACAAATGCTCTGGGCTGCCGAAGGGCTATCATACACCAAGTAAAATCTGCTCCTGAGAACGTCCCCATACACTAATGCTTCACAAACGTTGCTTCAAAAGGGTTGGCAGTGCCAGTGTCGCCCCAGACCATCCAACTTGAACCTATCCTTCAATGCCATGCACAAGAAACCTTGTTATAAATGCAACACACCCGCTTTTGTTCCTTGCGCATCAGTTCGCAGTCCTACGGTCATGCCTCTGCTCGACGGGCTTCCGCAACACCTTTCCCCCGAGCTCTTTTGCCACACCTTCGAGCTTGTCGCCAAGACTCTAAGATGTAGCGTTCACGCGTCAGAATCGGAACACGGTCATAGTCCACGTGCATGGGCATACACAGGTGCGTGTGGTGACTCACTAGCCCGAGGGGGTAGTTAGGACTGAGACCAACGGCGCCCGTATGACAGAGTACTAGTTGGGTCGTCGGACAGGTGAGTTGGCTCAGGCTTGCTATCACTGCCAACGGCAGAGGGATGAACGGGGTCGGTGGACATGGCGAGGATGGGACCATGAACGACCAGCTTTCCACTCACATTGTATGGTCCGAGTCGGATGAGACTGCTAATGTGCGTTCGATTGAATTTGAATGGCGATTTCAAACCCGTCGATTTGGAAGAAGACTGATCATTGTTGACTGACGTTCAAACAACCTGGTAACGCATCTCTGGTGAAAGTATGTGAATGTCGACTACCTCTCTTCTAGTCAGAAACACTGCCTAGGGCCTCTGTTTGAAGGGGTGATGAGTCTTACACACCTAATTAATGATTACGCATATGTCGGCCGATGACTGACCACCCGAACCACCACGGAACGCGACCTCCGCATCATCCCGACCCTAACCTACTGATATAAATGGAAAGCCTGCCTGCTGACAAGTCCATCCTACAAGACATGAAAGTCAACATCACTGAACAAGACTGGCGACACCTTGACGCCGCCGTCTGGCGCGGTGCCCTCGAAGGCGCACTCACCAGCGCCGCCATCGCCATTCCCGGCTTTTACTATCTCCACCGCCGATCCGCCTGGTACCGCTCCTTACCTCTATCTCTCCGCGTCGCCGGCGTCGTCATGGTCGTCGCACCATTCACCTCCATACAAGCAGAACGTAGAAGCTTGGAATTCAACCGAAAACAATGGTGCGTTCCACGAGTCTGCGTAAATGGCCCCTCATTGACGCCAACACAACACAGGTCAGATTCTGGCAAGTTGGAATTGGATCGTGCGGCGGCGGACGAGGAAGCACGGTTTAGTTCGCTGTCCAATACCGAAAAAGCCCTCGATTGGGCAGCTCGACATCAATATTCGATCATTCTTGGGAGCTGGGCGCTCTCCATGGCCGCGGCCGGCGCAATCGTGGCCAAGGACAAGTACGTCGTGTCTTTATTCTGGTCGACTGATGACGTCTTGATGCTCGTTGATGCCCTAGGTACTTGACCTTACCACAAAAGGTGGGTCTGAATTACGATGCGTGTGTGTGTGTGTTCAACACGCTTCTAGGCCGTGCAAGCCCGTATGTGGGCACAAGGGCTCACCATTGGCATCCTCATCGCCGCAGGTGCCCTCACACACAAGAATCGCCAAGAAGCCGCTGCTACCGGCATGCGACGAGTGAGCACTGTCTCTTGTATTTTTCACCCGCTCTGACAATACATCTAGTCTGCCACGGATCACTCGTGGCAGACTTTTGTAAGTGAAACAGACCATCAAAATCGATTTCCACATGACTGATAAACTTGTAATTGTATTTCCAGCTTGAGGAACAACAGCGTGAAGAAGAAGCTCGAAAGATATCGCTGAACGTCGCATCCGTATGATATCACACTACTAGATTATGTACACTATTACGTTGGTAATCGGCGCTGACCTTTGCATGGCAATGTTAGACCATGCGCGAATGGCCACCGCTAACCGAATCGTCCGTCACCTCGATGAAACCTGTTTCAATCCTGCGAATATTGCCCAATCAATCGATAAACAAACCACTGCGATAAGTAGCTCTTATACGGAGACTGAAAATAAACAAAGCGAATTGCTGCGATAGCGTGTACCCGGACATTGGAAGATGCTTGCGTTGTGCTGTATGATGTTGCAAAAGACGAATCGTGTCATGACGGCCAAGAAATCCACTGCAAGATGCCTTGTTATCCACGACTCCGTCGTTGTGCTTCGCGAGCGACGTCTTCGTCTTCGCCCATGAGCGGATCTAAAATGATCGAATATCCTGGTCCCCCTCGTTCGACCTCGGCGTCGATGATGACCGGAACCAAATTGAGCCCCTCCTCTTCATCATCTTGTTCCGTTTGTTCGCTTTCCGATTTCGGCGAGTGGTTGGATATACCCCGACCCCACTGTACCCACCAGTCCTGCACGGCCTCGCGGGCGTCGAATCCATACAGTTGGAGAAACCCTGAATAAGTGTTGCAGAGGAACTCGTCGTCTAGCTCATCCTCTTGGTAGCAATCGCGTTGAGTCCGTAGGATTTTGTCACGCCTCCGTTGACCCCGTCCATAAGGCATCGTGAGGATTTCCCGTTTGCGTCGCACGTATAGCTGAACGGCGGCACAACGTGGTTGTCGGAGTTCTTCAAAGGCATTCAGCAGCATCGGCGTTTGGGATTTCGACGCGGGCAGCGAGAAAAGCATAGAGAGTGTCATAGCGTCCTCGATACACGGAAAAAGATTGTTTGACCCGGATGGCTGGGAGATAAAAGTAGTCGATTGGGACCCTGAAACGACCAGTGACGCTACTCACAATGGTAGGATGAGCTGCGTCCCCAATGAGAACAACTTTTCCGCTTTCATGCACCCAGTTGTCGAATGGCGCGTGGTGCGCAAAAACACACCTGCTGAGCTCTTTGGAATTCTTCAACAACTTCTGAACACTGACGAAAAAAAGGGGGAGGAGACCAAGTTAGAAACCCTTGAAATCGGGTGACAGGGGGGTGCTCACCGAGATTCAAACAAGTCCGCGAGGGCAGATGGGGACTTCGCCCAATTAACCTCACTATGCAGGGTATTGAATATTACCAGGGCATATTCGCGATTTGGACCAGGTCCCTACGCCAGATGAGAAACGAAGGGAATACAAACCAGAAAGATCTCACGGTGAGTGAACCACCCACTACGCAGTCGTCCCCAAGCCATACTGGCCACTACAAAGCACGTATGAAATAACATGTTCGTCATTCAAGCAAGATGGACGTACGCATTTCGAACGCAGTAACGGTGCTAGTTCTTCATCTTGCTCGAGGACGTCGGAAGGAACAACGAGACTTGACACACGACGCGATCAGTGGGGTATCGAATCCTCACAGCTCCAAAACTCACTTTACAGAGATTCGATTGTCACAATCTGACTCTGGAGTATAGATGTCGAGGACCACGGGGCGTACGACACTCTCAAGGCCGTCCGCTCCCACAATGAGATTCGCGGTCCAGCGTCGACCGTCCTCGCATGTGACGGTTGCTTTCCAAGGATCGAGGGAGATGACCTTGGTGTTGTAGTGGAGATGGACACCGGCTTGTTTGGCGAGATCGTAGAATATGGTAAACAGTTCACCATACTGGGCATAAGAGGGTGAGTGTTATCACAGTATGAGATGAGCACAAACCGAACCTGAGAAAAGACAAAGTCAGCGGGGAGGGATCCCCTGATCTTGTTTATGGCGATGAGTCCAAGGACATCGCCCGTTTTCCCTGACGTAGTACAGTTTATTAAATTCACACCCGACTATCGGTGAGACACACCATCAAGAAACGTAATTTGGTCGATGGGGGTTGATATTTTTGAAAACTTGTCTCCGATACCCCAGTCGTCGATAATTTGGGTCATGGATGGAGGAGAGCGAATGCCCTCCCTACACTAAGAATGGTTGGGTGAGAAGTGGGCGAGGATAGGAAAGTTGGTTGGCAGATACCTGGGACATGACGTGATGGTCCTGCTGCTCAAAAAGGGTAACGCGATGGCCAGCTTTCTGGAGAGACCAAGCTGTTGCAAGACCGGTCAACCCACCGCCGACGACGATGAAGTCGAGCATGTCCTCGGTCCTTGGAGGCACCCCAGCGATGCCGATTTGCATGAGTGCGTCTTATTAGGTTGGTATTGTTGGTTGGACGGGTCAGATAAATAATATTGACTGTGGCGTCGACTATCCCCTTTCCGTCAGTTTTCATGATTAGTCAGCAGGGTACTCTTCCGACGACGACGGAGAATTAAGTGTACGTCTAGACCGACCACCGCCGCATCTGATTATCAAGGGTTTTTTCATGCGAACCTACTCGGTTTCACGTCAAAATCTCAGGCTCGACATTGCACCTATCCAAGGCACCGACCCGCCCCCGCTTAATACACCTAGTCATTCGAGCAATGCTGGAATTTTGTTATCGACATTCCAGCGTATCCATATGTGCTGCATGCGTGTTTATAATGTACCTTCCTCTAGATATTTTGCAAACTACGCCTTTGCACGCGGCAGTGCATGTGGCAAACCTTATACAGTCGACCCTAACAAATACCATACCTTTTCAGATTTCCCAAGTCGGTTCAGTGTTTAACGTTCAACGCTCGGCACATCATCCCACGCAGGTGCCAAGTACATCGGTGTCAGTATAGGATAAACCTCGAGAAGTAACGAAATGTTTGTAACGTATCAACACCAGGATCCAAACAAAAAGAACCACGGTGGTCGTCAGGCGTCGACGGATCACTGCATGAGAGATCGTAGATAATTTCCTAGCCTCGAAGCCGCACCTGCGGAAAAAAAGGTGAGTTCGGTTTGAATGCTTTCTCAGAGTCATGAGCGTACTGTGGATGATTTACGCATGGGTACCGCCTGGTTGACTCAAGCCAACCGCGGTGCAAACATGATGCTGTATGACGACGACGACAACCTATTCAAACACCTACCAACTTCTGCAGTTTTTTGGGTCAGACGGGAATAGCAAATCACATCTTGCACCAGCTTTGTTTCGCGTCCGGTAACTTTGATCTGGGCCGAGGTAGAGAGTTTCGAGGTCCGAACAGAGTTAAAGCTTCCGACTTTACAAATGATCCCGGCAGGGAGGATGCAATAAGTAATGTCAAAGGCGGGTCGATCAGAACGTTTCAGGTGTACGTACATCATTGAATTGCAAGGGGTCGCACTGACAGGAACAAAGTAGAAATCACAGCCTGCGTCCAAGAAACTTTACCATAAACCGATGGTTACAATCTGATTCTGGAATAATGGGGATCCAGGACCACGAGACGTACCATACTTTCGGCACCGTCGGCCCCCACGACGACCTCCGCTAACATTCCTCGTATGTGATGGGTGCTTTCCAAAGATCAATGCTCGGCGTTGTAGCGAAGATCGACACCAGCTTCAAGTTTGTTGTGCGAGATCGTAGAGCACGGTAAACAGTTCACGGTCCGTAACTGAGAACAGTACTACCTGTGTGAGAAGAGCTTAATACAGTCCTGGACACAGGGAATTCCGTGACCTTTCCACTCAGGCCGATGAGCCCTGGTACATATACTATGTACAATGTAATAATTGAAGTCAGAATAAGTAAACCTTTCCGGATAACTTGTCTCTGATACCCCAGTCATTGAGAATTTTCGTGGGGAGTGAACGGACACTGACCAAGCGGTTGCGAGACAGTGACCAGTCGCACCTCCGCCAGCGACGACGATGAAGTCACGCTAGTGATATCTGCCGATTTGCATGAGATACTTAGAGAGTCGAGATTCTTCGACTACCCCCTGTCGACCTTGACAAGACAAATTTGAAACAAGACACGATCGAGCACGATCATTCCGGACACGACGGGTCTTAGCTACTTTGTTACCTTCTGAAAAGGCAAATGTCAAAAGCTGGCCTGTGTCGCCGCCCTCTCTGCTAGACTGCCACGTGCTTCCCAGACTGCCTTGTGTGCCACGTGCTCTCCACGTGCTGTAGTAGGCATCCCCCAGCCACCCCCACCCGGGGTCTCGATCACAAGTCGATCACCCTTGCCCATCAGCACCGTCGCCTTTCCCCCAATATTGATCCGTCGTGGTCCCTCGTCCTCCCCATCCCCATCCTCCCCCCGCCGTTGCTTGATCCATGTGTTGCGTCCCATCACTCCAGTCTCGCCCCCGTCTACCCCATACGGCGCTCGAGTACGTCGCTATCGAACCCGTGAGATAAACGGTCCGTGAAATTGAAAATCGTCGCTCGCCTCGCTCAAGATCGACACCTGTAGTGGATGGGTCACTTCAAACTCGCGAATGACACCATCGCCCCCACGCCATTGCCCATCTCCCCCAGAACCGGGCCGCAATCCAAATCGATGTAGGAGAACCGGGTATCGCCGTTCCAAGATCTCCACATCCCCTATGCGCGTGTTTGTAATGTGTGTATGCACCCCAGACGTACCGTGCCACCCAGGTCCAGCCCCGGACCCACCTGCGATTGTCTTGTATTCAGATAAGTAACATGTAGACAAAATCGTTGAATGGACTTGCCTCGTAATACCCCCATCCCGCAACAGCCACCCCATCACTGTTTTTGCCTCCAGTTCCAAACGTAAGATTGCTGTAATACGTCGTCAAAGTCTGGGCAGAAGGCAAGGCTCAAACTCACTTTGTACACCCCTGACTAGCCGCACACGCATGGAACGCCTTCAGCACGACGTCTACAATTCGCTGCGACGTAAGCACATTTCCTCCACAGACCGCAGCGGTCCGAGAGGGTGACAAAACCGAATTCTTCGGGATCCTTACTGTGTTCCTTGTTAGCATGATTCCCCCTTCAAAGAAAATGTATTCACCGTCCAGAGGCACCAGACAGCCAGCATTCAGAGGTATATCTACATCCAGCATTGCCCTCATGCAATATATGACGGCGGAATGTACCACAGAGATGGGTGCATTCAAGTTTCCCCGAACTTCGCACCCAGTGCCTTCAAAGTCGAGCATCGCAGACCGCGTTTCCTCATTTATCTCCACCCTCAGTTGGATCTAATGGGACAATCATCAGGTCTGGCTCGACGGGAATCGCCCCAAGAAACCTGGTGTACTCACAGGCGTCCCATCATCGAGATAGTCTACAGCCGTTAACACATTCGATTCGGCTCGTTTCGCGACTTCAACCAACAGGTTCCTGACCGAATCCTCGGCATTCGCACGGATGTGATACATGTACTCTTGCACCGTCTTTAAACCATATTCCTCGACCACTGGACGAAAGCCAAGTGAGCAACCAAGACCAAGTGAAACAGCAGCACCACACTCACTCGCGTGAAGCAACTGCACTCCCTTGTAATTGGCAGCGATTTGCTGAGACACAAGAAAGGTCATCACCAACCACGCTCCACTCGCACGATCGTACCACGTACCGCCTTGAGATCGCTTTCGACGTCCCGAATGTTCCGGCACCCAGAGCTACCCGGGTACCGTGCTGGTTTCTCGATCATATACTCATAGAGCCCCTTTTGGTCAAACATGCCCCCATCGACGATTTTGAAACTTTCGATCTCGGCGCCTTCCTCAAATATGCTCACAGACGTCGGCGGCATCGAGCCCGGGAGGATCCCTCCAATGTCGGCATGGTGGCCCCGCGAGGCAGTAAAGAAGATGATGTCGTTTGTAGTCGTGTCAAAGACGGGCGTGATCACGGTGATGTCGGGGAGGTGCCTGCCAGGAACAATCCGAGTCGAACGCCAGCGAGACGAAATAACATGCGTACTTACGATCCGCCAGCATGAGGCGAATTGGCCATGAGCACGTCACCGTCCTTGAGCGTCTTTCCATGTAGCTTCATCTGGTACTTGACTGCGCTGCATAAGAGATGCGTGTGAGTAGCACGGCGATCAGCATGTGTGTTCTCGGACGGCGGGACGGGCGGGTCACGTACAAACTCATCGATCCCAAATGAATTGGGATAAAAGGCGCATTTGCGACAAGGTCACCGTCAGGCGCGAACAACGCACATGAGAAATCGAGTCGCTCCTTGATGTTGGTACTGATGGACGTTTGTTGGAGCGATCTCCCCATCGCTTCGGCAACGCTCATGAAGCGATTGGCGAACAGCGTCAAGAGAATAGGATCGGGTCCACTCAGGTTCGCCATGGTTGAACGTGAACGCTAACGAGAGGATCAGTTGCGTCAAAGACTCGAAGTGGTCGGCCAGAGCTTCACATGTGACCAGCTATATATGTAAGTCATTCTCATCAGTTTCTACTCGTACAACTGCGCCGTGTTTCAATATCTGCGTCCAATCCACTTTACAGTTTGCCGTGGATCGCACTCGAAGAATAACCTGGGGTAGCGAGTACTCTGCGCAAGACGCCGACCACCCTCCCAACCTCTTCCACCGTATTATAATGCACCAGAGAGATGCGTACAACACCATCATCAAGATCCAGCTTGGGTGTAGCATTTGCAATCAAACTGTACGCGTAAAAATGGCCAAAGCGAATCCCAATCTATGCGACACGTCAACAATCAGATCTATTCGAACCAAGGGAACAAAAACGTACATTTCGCTCGTTGTCGAATTCGGCCACGATATCCTTGCTCTTTATTGCCCGTCGACCGATGACTACAAAGGAGACAGTCGGAACCCTCGAAAGGTCAATAGCGCTCGTCCCGACGAGGCGAACACCTCGGTCATATTGCTGCTTGTCTGTGAGGAAGGATAACAGAGGGCGCAAGAGATTTTGCTCGTGTTGCGCAATGGCGCCAAAAGTTGCTTCCAGACTGTTCTCTGGTGTGAGTGACAAAAGATACGTGACGACCCCGCTCGCGCCGTGGACGAGCTCATAACCAGGACCACCAATCTGGATCTTCTGCGGGCTGCTGTTCACTGCAAGAAAGTGATGGACGATCGATTTGACGGACGTCTCTAAGGCGCCCATACGGATATAAAACGCCGCGTTATGTGCGCCGTACACCTGCATGCACCAAGTCAAACTTGACCTTCAACTTCTTCGAAGAACACTTTACCTTGTACAACGCAAAGACGCAATAGTCTATGTCCCATTTCTGCACGTCGATTCGTCTGTGTGGTGCGTACGCTACACAGTCGACAGCAACCTCAACCTTGGGTGCTCCGAGTTGCTTGGCTCGTTGTCTTAGTGCCTTCACTATGTCCGGGATCGGATAAATTGAACCAAGGATATTTGAGCACGCCGTGATGGCAACGATGCGCGTCTTGGGTGAGACGAGAGACAACAAATCTCCAATTCTGTAGGCGAAAGAATATGGGTTGCCTTCTTCGACCGCGACAGTACGCCAGTATTTCACAACCGCACCGCGGCGCTGTGCAAGTCGTTTCCAAGGACCATTATTCGCTAAAGTCAATCATGATCATTGCGAAGCCAACGGAACGACTGAAAAATGATTACCTTCGTGTTCTTCGGTAATGATAAACTCGTCCCCAGAGCGAACATCATCCTCCAACGCTCTAGTAATGTTTTCGAACACCATCGTGGAACTAGGTCCATACCCGACCTCGTTGACAGAAGCAGCATTGAACAGTAAAGCTGCAGCAACCGATCCATCAGAGACGCGCTGCGTACTCTCTGTGCCCACCGAGTAACTTGCACCCAGCTGGACGTTGGTGTTGGCCAGGTAATGGGCGATGTTATCGATCACTTGTTGGGCTGCCTGCGAACCTCCCGCGTTGTCCGCATAAATGTAACCGGTGCGCAGCGAGGGGAACGAGGCGCGGACTTTGGCAATGTCGAGACCAACCATTGCTGGCACTCTCTAAGGATGGGATGTGAACTGGTTTCATGCTAGGTCCCAGGATAGCTCTTTTATCGACAAGGTTCTCCGACGGGGTAATCATCTGACGTTTTTCTGTCAAATGGATTGAGGATCATGAGAAGAAAACACGCCTATTAAATTCCAATTATCGAAGATGGGAAAGACTCACGACGCCTTACGTTGACGACCTGAGACACACAGGTCAATTCCACCCCAGTAAGCCAGCCAGGATTCCTAGGAAAGATACTGAATTATGTCCTGTCGTTTTGCAGCAATCCCTGGCTTGCGGGGTGAGTGTCATCGTAACAAGGGACAAGTTGGTTTCGAAAATTATTTATACAATTGCTGTCCCAAAAAGGATAAGAGTTTCGCATAATAAAATCCACAGGCAGCACATCTTGGTCGCGCAGAGTCTCGATACGTATTGTTGAATAGCAATGTCCTCCAAATTCTACCAAGGGACAATAGTCTGGGGACAGCAGTCCACATTCATTGACGATACTAGCAACTAGATTGGTGCACTAAAACGTTTGTTGAGAGACGAAAACTCACCATGGACGAGACTACCTTTCAAAGTCTTTCTCTGTGAGAATCTGCCCTTGAAGAATCTTACCCACGTGCGTGTGCGCAAAGGGTACCCCTCTACTCCGCATCGCAAGGAGCGCCATCACAAAGGGCAACGGAGAACCCGAAAATGTGATTTCCATCTCTTCAAAACTGCCCGGAATGTTAAACAAATTCCGACGGATCATCGTGTCGTTTGGTGACTCCTTCGTAGGTACGTCGAGAAAGCGACACAACCGGAGGTACGATTGATAATCTCTCAAGTAGAGTTGCCCAGCGAACACGTTCAATTGATCGATCAGAGCCCAAGGCGGACTCCAGTGGGAAGGCAAAGGAGGGATTGAATAAAACCTGAGATCGTCAGCTGGCTTCATTCGCTGGGACTTGCGAGGAGCATAGAGATGGAGATGGACGAATTCGCTTGCCCTAATATCTGGCATCAAGCGATCGGCTTCGAACGGGCTCAGCAAAACGAGTATCTGATCGTTCTTTTTAGTGGATAGAATCCATTGGACGGGTCGCAGATATTGGTCCATCGTCCCTCGAGTAGACTCGGGCTGAATCGTTCTGCAAAAGTCAGCCGTGGCCAGGACAAATGGGCTCCATACATCTGCTTCAGCTGTGGTTGCAGAGCTCTTTTCCAACGTTGTGAAGACTGGCTGAAAGGCGCTGCCAGAGTAAAATGGAGGACTCGGAATGACGCCGGTTCTGACGAACAGTACAACATCCGGGTGGAGGAAATGTTGCGCAG